>OMPJ01010704.1:38837-86337 GCA_900312935.1 Carapus acus
TGTTGGCTTTGATCTTTTTTGGTGTGTGTGTGTGTGTGTGTGCTGATGTGCGTCTTTGCAGATTCTCTCCGAATATTTGCAGAATTGTGTGTGTGTGTGTGTGTGTTAAGGTTTGTGTCTGTGTGTGGCAGAGGCAGCGTTGGACCAAAAGCTCACTCCTGACTGATCCCTGTTTTTGTCCCTGGTGTCGGCATCAGAGGTGATTATGCAATCCAACATGGAAGACTCCTCAATCAAGACCATGACATTCTTGACAGGATTTGTCATTTGAGGGTGGCTAAAAGTGTGTAACGTGCATTGATACTGAGATATTACTATGTTGCAATAGTATCTCAGAACTGTGTTATTATGTTATCATATTATGTAGTTTATGGAAATCACTGAGCAGGTATTCGTATTGAATTTGGTTTAAGCGCAAGAGTCTCAACAAACGGACAGAAAGACAGACAGACAGACAGACAGACAGACAGACAGACAGACAGACGCATGCAAGCACGCATGCACACACACACGCACACACGCAATAAAAAATGTTAATTGTGATAAGATTCAAATCCTAGCTGGAGCAGCTGCTAAGGAGCAGGAAGGACATGATTCAAATGACTTATTCATCCACAGGTAAGAAAGAGCTGTGGTAGTTTAAAATGATTCTTCAGAATTCACCACAGGACATTTCTGAGTCACATTCCAATTGAGACCGTGATGTCACTGCAGAAAGCTTTGGCATTTGGAAAATGCTTAGGGATTGTCACATTTTTTACCAACTCTCCTGTCTAATGAAACATAGGGTAGATTTAGATGTGACAGTTCTCAGACAGTTTCTCACCCATACTGCGACAGATTTCAGACACTGCATGACTGCATTCTTTTAGACAGTCATTGTTACTGTTGTATTGCTGTCATTTCTGTCGTCTTTGATGGGAATAATTAGGATTAAATAATCTTATTTTAACATCGGAGCAAAGGCACACCAGTGTCTCAAAAATTATATCAAACAAGACGCTGCGATTGTTTGTTACATGAGCCCACATGCCAGCATTGCTGAGGAGCAAATCAGCATGGGCCCCATCTCTCACTGTCGCAGAGCAGCCAGTACTGCAGAGATGTAAGACTTTTTACCCACTTACTCCGTTTGCACCTTCTTTCTGCTGTGCCTGTGTGTCCTTCTTTGTCAGGCATGTCCTTCTCTCCGTGTTGCAGATGTCACACTGGACGTGGAGAACCATATTGTTGAGGAGGAAAAATTCATCCAGCTCTGCAAGCCCCGGTAATAAAAAGCTAATACTAAGAGGACGTTTCCCTGATGGCCACTGCTGGAAAGATGACTCAGAAAATGAAACTTGCTTGGAAATTATATGTGTAAGACCAGTGTTAAATCCAGGTAAGGAGCCCAAATTTCCATTTACTGTGCCTCTCATAGTGCAATCCTATTAATAGGATAATTGTGTGTGGACTTGGGCCTACCTGTGCGTCTATACACAGTGTGCACAACGATGCGAAGTGTATTTTGGATGACTGATTTCATTGTTCAACTTGCTTCTTTTATACTTCAACTCACTCAATGAATATTTAAGAAAGTAAAAGACAGGTTATGTCCTTCTTGAGAGAATACCGCAGTGAGCACAAATATTTGTCAATATTTGTTAGTATGTAGATTTATTCAGTAACTAAAAGAAAAATAAATATTTTCCCATCTCATTTGTTTATTTACATGTTATAATAACCAAAAGAACCAATAATGAAATAATGAACGAACAACTGAAATTTTCCAAAGAAATGTTTCTAACATTTCCACAAGATAATCCTAACCAATATAACCACCCTTCTTTTCAGTAACTGTCTCAAGCCTTCCATTCATGGAATCTGTCAATTTTTTCATCTGTTGATGATCGTCCTTTTGAGCAGCAGTAACCACGGCCTCCTGGACACTGTTCAGAGAGGTGTCCTGTTTTCACTCATGGTGAATATCCTGTTTAAGAAGAGTCCACAAGTTTGAATCAGACAAGAGATGGGCCATGTCATTCAAGGCCTACGCTGGCAAGCTATTCAGTGGAGCACAATAATGTATGTGATGGAGCGATGTCCTGCGTAAAAATCACAGTTATGTTCTTTTTGAAAGATGCTGGTGTTTTTCTGTACCACTGCTTGAAGAGAGCACCCTCCACAGAATTCACCAGCAGCTTGGGGACTTGATTTTTACATCAACTGAAGTCCATCTGCACCGCAGAAAGGACTGACTAGCTCATCTTTTAATGATACCTTTAATGATAACCAGCCCATACCAGAGCCCCACTTGGCTCCACTTTGTCTGAGTCTGAATCGAAGTGGAGCTTTGTGCCCATTACTGATCCAGCCACGGGCCCATCCATCTGCTCCGTGAAGAGTCACTCTCAGTTCATCAGTCCATAAAACCCTTGAAAAATCAGTCTTCAGGTATCCCTTCGCCCAGTCTTGACATTTTAACTCATGTGTCTTGTTCAATGGTGATCTGACTCACTTAACACCTTGTACTCCCAGGTAACCCTTGGTAGGTTACAGCTGTGTCACTGTGAATATGCCAACACAAGAGGTCGATGGACTCCAAGCTCAGTGCATGAATTTCGACATTTTTGTGCATTTTCAGCCGAAGATTGTCTTCTTATCTTTTTTCTCAACTTGTTTCTTTTTATCTTATTGACCTTTAGTAACAAAACATTTGATAGTTTTGTGATCCCAACCTTTTTCAAGTCCGTTCCTCTGAAAGATTTTTTACAACTTCTGAACTTTCAAAGTCAGTTACATCTATTTTTCAGCCCAATTAGCCCAAGGAAAAGAATCCACCTGATAACTATGCACACCTCGATCTAGGGTGTTGATCTCCTTGGGCCACACCCTTCCTCGTTGCACAAATACACACATCTGTGTGTGCTCAAATGATAATCTCAAATCCAATAACTGCTCAGGTTTGTAAAGCTTTGAGTTAAGTCTGTGTGGCTTTTTTTTTCCCTGCAAGTGGAAACATTGCATATTTCAAGTGCCATTGTTTGAGAATGTTTTTGTCTGTGAATCACTGCTCAAACAACAGATGGGAAAATTACATTGATACTAAAAAGCTATACTAACTGAAAATAGGAGTTTTCCGACCTCTGTGTGACACACTGTGTTATTGCCCACTTTTCAGTATCATGATTGTGACTTCATTCCAACCATTTTCAAAAGACATTTTCAACAACCTCAGTGTGGATGGGTTGTAGCTTCAGTGGATTAAGCTCCAGCGTAATTTGCCATTTTACTTACATAATCAAAGTGGATAATCACTTTGAATTTACTACATGCAAAATAATTGATTCTGATCTGTGGTGATTCTGTGGTAAAACACAGAAAACAATCATCTTTGGTCATTTAATTAAAAATATATTTTCAAGACTACTCTCAATCATTCAAGTTTCCACAACAGGAGGACTGGCATTGTCGCTGTGATGGATAACTTGTTCGGGATTTCACTCTGGGCCCTGTGTTGTTTGAACATCCTAGAAAGGTATCTCACAGGAGGTTTTACATAGTGAAATCTGTTGAGTACATCATACAAACCAGGCAAAATTGATGGAGCACTAGAGACTGGCACCGATTGCCTTGGAAGGTTTATGGAGCCATCCTTGCAGCCAGAGGTCCTGGCTCTTACTTTTGGCTGACAAAAATGTCGGGGTTTCCTCCACTGAAAAACACTTTTCACTGCAAGCTGAGAGTCCATGAATTGCCAGTGGCACGGGCTGTCCTGTTCAGCTTTTAACCTTGTAATTTACTATGCTGTTCAGGTGAGAGTATGGTTTTGGGCGCATTCAAAGTAGTCTGTATGAAATTCCCTTCATCAGTTTCATAGTATGGTATACCGTAATAAAGATAAGAGGAAGAAGGATAATACGTAGAGATGAAGGTTCACAAATGGTAGAGACTTTCAATCAAATATCTAATCAAGGAAATCCACAAAAAGAGCAATATTCATGTGGAAGCTATTTTCATACATATAATGTGACATATGAGTGCCGTAACAGCTGCAGTACTACATGGTTAATGTTTTTGTGCAATTCCACCATTGGCATCAGTGGTGAAAAAAAAGTTGCCAATAAAGTTGGTTGTTTAATTTCCTTGTGTGTAAAATGTTCCCTAACCCTCTGGATTATTGTGTTATGTGATTTTTGTGTCTCACCTGACTATTATACAGTATCACACCAGGCAATATGAGGTGAGACTGGTAGCTGGCCAGCTTCACCTACCCGGTGCTAACGATGTGTCGTTGAGTAAGGCACCAAACCGTAGCAACCAAAAACAGCTGCCCACTGCTGTGTTACTACATGAGTTCTCTTTACCAATGATCCCTAAACCCTAAGCTGTGGACCAGTTCCGGTCCGTGAGTTGGATGGTACCGGGCGGCAAAGAAAGAATTCATAACTCACATGTTTCCTTTTTACTGATTAACTGTTTCTGAAAGATCTTTGATTTTCTTTGTCACATCTTTCTATGACTCACTCTTGACGCATGTCAGGATGCTTTCCTCGGTTACATGTGTTAGCTTTTGTCAGCCTGTGGTCTTGAACCATGATACGGAACCGCCAAGTGCGCTCACTTGTCAAGTATGTGCAGTCAGCGGTAACAAGCGGCCCGAGAAATTACACACACACACATATAGGAGTAGAAGTGGGGTTGTCTTTGGCCTGTGAGCCATTTATTTTTCTCCAAGATCTCCACAACTTCATTGACAATCACAAAGACCATCTTCTGTGCGAATGTGCAACTTTGACAGCTACTTCAGCAACATAGCCACACTTTTCAATGAGACACTCACACACACTTCTAGCCGTCACGGGAGGAACCACAACAACAATCGGCGAGATCACTTCCGCCACCTTCCCGCGACATCCTAAATGCCAGTCTGTGAAAATAAAATCTGACCTCGGCCATGGCACATGAAAGGTTGGGGACAGGTGGTTTATACCGCAAACACATGTAAGGGTGTGATCCCTCAGGGCTCAAATGCAAAAAAATAATTTTCATATATATGCGTTTGCATGTTCAATGCAAATGTAAGATATGCTTGTATATGCACAAAGAAAGTGGTTCTTCTTCGTCTTCTATATGACTGCAAAATGTTTTGATTTCATAGTACTGGTAGTATGAAAGACAGATTTTTATATGGAAATCTTGATGCTCAGTTTATAGACTGACAAAGCAGTGTTTCCCAGGTTCAAGGTTCCATGTGGTCTGCAGTCACATACTGCACTGTAAAATATCTACAAGTCTAAACCTCAACCTATCATAGACAGATCTGTTTGTCCTCCCAGCTAACAACAATCAGCATCCATCTTGAGTCCTCTAAAATCAATCCCACAATGTCAGCAAGGAACCTAGGTGTTCTAATCGATTACCAACTAACCTTCAAAGGCCATGTTGCTTTTGTGTCACTGTCATGCAGATTTGTCCTGTATGATATCAGGCATATTACCATCACGTCAGCTTTCCTCCTGGTACACTGTCCTCTTATTAAGCCAACACTACTGTCTCCAACAGAATAAGGATGCAGAAGCTGAAGTGGTCGCCAACCAAACCAGCAAATCATGAACAGCAGATCGGCTTGATTAACATGACATGTGAGGTCATTCATTCTTTAAAGTTGTTGTAATGTTCTAAAATTTGTAGAGAATAACAGGGTAGATCACTTTACCCAATATATGCACTAGTGCAATTACTGCTAATCAGATTCAACGCAGTCACCCACAGAGCATGACAGAGGTGTGAGATGTGTATGTGTGGAGACAATATATTTTAATGGGATTGTGACTGATCTTTTACATTTGCATGCTCAAACCTGTTGTGGATTCTAATTAAATGTGCTGGTTATTTAAATTGAATTTAAAAAAGCATGTGTGTGTAAATAAATGTGTGTGTGTCTGTGTGTGTCTGTGTGTGTGTGTTTACATTCATTTGTGCTTTTGTCGCACTGTAAAACACACTGATGGATTCCCTCTACTGATGCCGAAGGTAGAGGAAAAGGGGAATCGTAGCTGAGGAAGGGATTAGTTTTTTCTACCCAATTTTTTCATGCTCAAGAAACACTGCTGACGAGCCTCTGGGCAATGCATGTTATATTTGGTGCCCTTGAGCTACTTTTGCCTGAGCTGCCCTGCTGCAAAGGCCAACAAGTGTCTTTGCCCTGGAGCTCATGAGCGTAACTGCCTAAATGTGTGAAAGTGTTTCTGGGAAAAGTACGCTGTTAAAACACCTTAATCAAGTGTAAAATGATGAGCAAAACACATGGTGCAATCGTGGTAACATTGTCTCCTCTTTATTAGATTGATTTTTAGGGTAATTTGCCATGATAATTTGCATTAATGGAAAATTCATCGCAAATTTAGAAGGTGTTGACTTTCTCCGTGCAACAGGGGAAGAGAGGCATAAAGGTCAGCTACGACAGTGTTTGTTTAAAGCAGGGGTATCCAAACTTTTTTCAACAAGGGTCAGATTCGCTCAGTTGAAGAAGCCCGAGGGCTAAGTCTTGCACTCAGATGTAACCCTGCCGAAGTTGAGCCTCAAATGAAAGATGTTCTAATAATCCATATGGGGACATTGAAGTTACTTGAGACATGGTGCCTCACCAATACCACCTCCACGAGCTCCTGGGGTATAGAGCATGGAGGTTCTGGGAACTGTGGGGTGACTCCTTGCACATCTCCTCCTGTGTCTCACCGTGGTCTTCTGGAGTTCTGGGAGCTGCGGGGTTCTTTCCAGCCTCGCACATCCTGTGGCTCGCTGATCCTGTTCCTGGCTGTACATTCACCAAACATCCCATCTTGGGCTGGTGGCTCTTCAGACCCTGTACATTTTTGCATCTCTCGCCGCATACAGATACAGTATCCATCGTCAATTGTCTGTTTGCATTGGTCGTTGCCCATTTGTCTTTCCATTCAGGGTGTTTATTCTCCCCCCCTCTCGGGCTCCCCTAGGAGAATGTTTTCCAAGACTTTCCATAGCTGAGTCTGGGTTTTTCCTCACAGAGGACGCAGGTCGGTTGCTGACCCCTCCTGCCCCAGTTGTCACTGTCTCTCCAAGCTGTCATATACAGTGTGTATTTACAAGTGTATTTACATATGAGTTCTAATTTTCACTCAAACACACACACACACACACACACACACGCATAATGGAGTTGGTTGCACATTCTCTCACCTGTTCGTAACTTCCCAAGCTATTCATGAGCGCTGGTCTGGACTACTGATTGTTAGTCTGTAGTTCAGAGCTCACCGTCTATTTCATACAAGCTAATGTGAGACAGCGTTGCAGTTTTTGATGCCTCAATATTGTGGCTGAATGCATCACATATGTACTGACAGGCAGCGGTTAAGCTCGGTGTAGTGAACAATGTTTACTTTGGTTGCGATCGACATATTGAGCACACCTACGTCTTGAATGTGACCAGAGAAAATGGAATTGTAACTCATATTTAGGAGGCACAGAAATAAATGAAGTTTTTATCATTGGCTCCTTATGATGCAGTAATGACATCATAAGGAGCCAGTGCCCACCCTTGACATTGCCTATCAGGGTGCCTTCTTCCTCACAGGTCACTTTCTACGGGAACACCTACTAATGAGAGTTGTCAAACCGTTACATTTGCCGACTTATTTTCAGCAGTCTATCTGGTGTTGAAGGAGATTGTTTTAGCTGGTGCCTACTGTCAATTAACATAACATCTTTTTTCATGACAGGCTGCTTAAGAATGACCAGACCACATGACCAGGGGAAGTGCAGTGACTGAGACAGACTAATGGTGAAGGACTAATATGTGCAGGGTTACACGTGTTAGCTTCCTGCTACTTTGCTCTCCACTGCTTTCAACTGAGATCCTCATATTACACTCATACGTCTGAGGGATACAATTTTCTGCCTCTTTAGTTCAACATGTGGAGTTGAAGGCACAGGATAAGCACATGTGCACATTTGTGTGAAAGTGAAAAGAGTGCAACTGTAACCGGAGTGTGTTGTAAGGGGATAATTTGTGTTTTCAGTTGCTAAGTAACTGTTTGGCATTCCAAAGGGAGAGACAGATAGATGCACAAAGAATGAGCAACAGTTTGAAAAAATATTGATGATTTTTAGTAAGACCAAGCTATATGACAGGATCCTTTTGCATGGCATCAAACAAAAAGTAAGCTTTTGTTCTTTACTGCTTTGTTTCACTGCACAACAGCTATATAATTATTTCCAGAATATATTATCCAAAAAAGTGGTCTCAGACCTAGTATAGCTACAAGGGTGATGAAAAAAGATGTGAGCAAATGTTTGGTACTTAACTTGTGGTCAGCCATACATGCATGGGACATGTCCAATTTGTAATTGGAACAGTGCTGTTCATCTGTGAAAGTCTGATTTACTGAGGGTTCAGATGGCCAAACATTAGTGATTGTGTCCTGCTAATTAAATTCACCAGCAGTGACAGATTAAAAGATGCTGTTGAGCCTGTGTAAGACTAAGCCTCAACATTAATCAGTGCATTTCAACTTCTTTTGCCAAAAGCTGCAAGTGACTATCTGTAATCCATGTGGTTTGTACACAAGGAAAATCAAAGGAATTACTGTGGAAACTTGAAAAACAGCAAAGGGTCATTGTATGGAAGATCTGTTGGCCTGCACCTGTGTGCCACAACAGTACCAATTCAGAATGATGGAGTATTTGTGTTTTAGGTGTGTTTTTATGATAATAATAATTTTAATCTTTCTACACACGAATGGTGCAAGTGATGTTAATGAACATACAGCTCAAATTACACTGGCTCAATCCCCAAACTGCATTTAGTGAGTTGAATATCGTCTTTTGATTTGTGGACATTGTTTATGTGGTGGTTGAATTACATATTGATGTTATCACCTTACATATGTGCTTGGAAGGTGTGGAAGATTTACCAGTGACCTGTGCAGCTATTCCCCACACAAATTAAAGAGCTACCAAACATCTGATTAATCACACAATCCAGCTATTTATCTGGGTGACATTTGAGCTCATTTCTAAGCTTGCATGCCTTTGGGCAACACAACAGACATGTTTTTTTTGTTTGTTTGTTTGTTTGTTTGTTTGTTTAAAAAAATAATCTGCCATGTCCGCACTCCAACTGGCTGAGAGTGCTGAGTAAATCTGGCCCTCAGTGTGTTGCTTTAAAGACATGGAGGACTCCTCCCAAAACCCCTGATGTGTTCATTATTGGAGACAGTGAGGGGACTGACGTCAGGACTCAAGTCTAGACCAGGCAGACACTTGACACATAAAGTAGATGGGCTAACACAGAAAACAGAGGGACAAGGGGGAGGGATACACAGAGTCACAACCAGACATTTTGCAAGAAGGGAATATTTCAAGGTGCAATTTCATGAGGTTTCGTAGGGGATATCTGTCATTGTGCAATCAAAACTGGTGTCATGACATCAAACACTGTTGAACAAGAGCCGACACATGATGCTACACTGGAAGATGACTGACAAGAATATCAAACATTTTAGATAAAAATCAGCATGACACATTGCAGACGAGGTCGGGGGCACAGGCGGATATTAAACACACTCTCTCACAGCAGGAAGGTGATATGCCTCAAATTGTCCTGCCAATATGCAGATCGTGAGAATAACACTATCATCTGTTAGCCATTTGGGTTAAATCCTTTAGGGGGCTCTTAATCATTTGCTTGCTACTGAGGCACTGTGCTTTCACAGAAATTGGTCATCTCATTTCCCTTCATCTTCACATATGTTTCCTTCCTTCCTTCCCTTTGAGCTGTGTCCTCTCAAAAGTGTCTCGAGTCAGTCCATTTTTTTGTGCCTTATCCTATCTTTCTCTGTCCTGTTGCAACAATGACTGTACCCCCATAGCTTGCTTGTGAAAACGACCACACGCGAGATCATCTGCTTTGGAAAAATGCGACAGGAGAATGCTGTTGAATTAAGGGCACACATCCCTCGAGGCTCCAACTATGATGTATACTATGGACACTTTGATATCAACAGAATCCACACTTTTTCCTCAGGGGGTTCTATCAGTCTGTAATGGCCACCATCTTGCAGGGGTTGGCATTACAAAGACGGACTCATCCAGGTTAGACAAGCTAATCAGGTGAGCCTGCTTTGTGGTTGGCATGAAGCTGGACTCCATAGTGACAATGGCAGAAAGGGGACCTTAGATAAACTGCTGGTAATTATGGACAACACTCACCATCCTCTGCACTCCGTCATCATCAGCCAGAGGAGCCTGTTCAGCGATCAACTACTACTCCACATGTGCAGGACCTACAGACTAGAGAACTGTTTTGTTCGGTTGGCCATGAAACTCTACTATTCCTCATCTGGGACAATATGATGTAAGGAATGGTAGGGCAGTGCTTGTTGTGTTTTCCTATGCAAAACACAATATTCCCCCTAATGCAACTCACAAAATCCCCCCAGTGCAGTACACATGATGCAGTGCAATACATCACATATTGTCTCTGTGTAGACTGTATTCTATAGGTTATATGTATATGTTTTTCATTTATATGAATTGGTATCGGTACTGACTGAAATATTGGTTATTGGCATTTTGTATATTGAAGACTGGTTCTCTACCTCCCTTTCTTGGGCTTTACATTTCCTAGATCACCACATCAATGGATGAATGAAGTACCTACTTACCTACCGACCTACTGACCGACCTACCTACCTACCAACCTACCTACCTACCTACCTACCTACAAGTTACAAAAATGTTGCTGATTTACGTTTTATTTTCTTTCAATAGATTATAAAAAAAATTCATATTCCTTTATATGTAATTCCAATATGTGAACAACTGAAAATATACCAACAACTGCAAATTAGATATGTACATGCATTATTTCTTGAATAAGTTGTGCAACTGGAATCTGGAGTTATTATGATGAGCTGGCACATTCTCATGGTTCATGCTGCTTGTGTTACTGTTACTATCTGGACCTCCTTGAAAAATGCTCTAATGCTCCACTTAGATTGATGAAACAAACAAAAATAAATTGGAATTAAGCACGGAATTCAATGATTTTTGAGAGCATCATTTTCACATTGTTATTCAGTAACAGATTTTTTTTTAAGTCAAAATGTTTTAACTGTAATATCAACTCATTGATAATGCATCACATTTGGGAGTAAGATGAATTCACTGTGCAGGCTTTGCAATGCTTCTAGCAAATGATAATCTTATTTCAGTCTCTCTTTGCCTGGCCATAATTGCTGTCTTAGTGCCATAAGTGGAAATTGAAACAAGGTATGAAGGCGTGGCTGACATGCAACCCTTGGAGTGTTCAAACTAAATAAATAGGTCAGGTATTTAGAAGTTTTGACAACATTCGGGAAACAGATGAGATGTCTGTGAAATGTCCCCACTACATCCTCCATTACTCTTTGATCATGAGCATCTCACTGTCTCCTTACATAACCCTAATGAATGGTTAGACTATATATGAGAGTGTCTGAACAAGTCAACGCATACACACCCACACCGAGAACAGTACCTATTCATTATCTCAAGAGGCAAGCATCCCTCCCAGTACCCACTATAATGATTTAAAGAGAGCAGGTTAAGCTTGTACAATGAGCATATGAGTGCGATGATAGTTTGATGCATCTTTGGACTAGAACACGTTCGCACACAGCTCTTTGTTGTTTCATATTGTTACACAATATGCAGTATAGGTATGTGCAGTTGCATGTAAGACTATTTGTGCAGTTGCAGTTGTTCACTCCAGTTGTGTAGATGTGGTTTCTATGGGTGACTGTTAGACAAGGTAACTCAGACTAATAAGTATATAGTCCACAGAAGTGAAACAGGAGTTATCTCAAGGCACAAATGGAGCAGGTAGTGCTCCTCAGCATGTCAACACTCAAAGTCTATAGGATGGACACACTGAGACCCAACATTTCCCCCATTAGCAACAGTGGTGAGGAAAAACTTCCTTTAAAGGGAAGAAACCCTGGGCAGGCCAGGCATTAATTTTGCATAAGTTTGATACTTATGACATTACATACAAAATGGTTGAATGACATTTCATCTCGGGAATGTTGTTCATTATCTCCTCTAAATGTTTTATGTCACAAGGTAAAACTAACAGATCAGAGATGATACATTAGGCATTCAAACAAGTATCAGCCATTGATCAACCAGTAATGTAGGAAAACATAAATGTTCATCTACAAATTTCCAATTTTTAACATGCAAGCACCTAAAAGCAACAAACTGAATGGAAATTATGTTCATGTCTTGATCCATTCCTCACCTACCCACACCATAAACAACTACTAGGTTCCTTCGTATTCCACACTGAGCCAGTTAAAGTGCAAAAACACCAAATGTATGAGTAAGTGAATAGGCATGTCTATCCAGTTATGTGTCATTTGGGACACTCCTCTATTATTCAAAGTGAAAATCATGCCAATCAGAAGAAAAACTGGAAACACAGGGGATGTCTTTATCTTACTGTCATAGTGTATTTACAGGTTGTAAGGTAAAGATACGAAATTAGATTAATGATTCAATTTGAATTAAAAAGGTAAAGATGCTAAAGATGGTCCGTATTGCCACAATTTGTGAGAAAAAAAAGACAAACATGAGGCAGTCTCACTTTATTATAATTTTCTTGTTGAACTCAGTGGTTTGTTTTTCCTGTCTGGGCCAGAGAAGATAAAGAGGTTAATCTACTCTTTTGTACACACTATATGACAGATATCTCGAATTAAATCAGGAAGAATGTCTTGCCCTTGTACATAAAAATTCCGACAGATTTGACCCTGGAAATCACTGCACTATAAAAGAGGCATAGGCATGGTTTGCAGTAGCAGCATAATTCATCACAATAGAGTGCAAACCACAAGCCAGCCATAATAATGATCACATCAATACCCAGACCACATTTATTAACCTTCATATACAGATACTGATAATACATTGTTGCTCTGTTGCTCCTGAGCATTTAGACTGAATGAATTACTTCCCACAAATGAGTAGGTGCTCTCTATGCTGTGTTAAACCCACTAATCGGAAATGTAAAATTAAATCTAGGTGCCACAAAACCATATTCAAGAGGAAGCTGGAGCCAAAGCCTGGGTTTGGAGGCTCGGTGGTTGGGCCCTCACCCATGGGGTCTGAGCGGAACCGGATACACAGGCTTGTTGTCGTTCACCATGGTCACTACATCTATATGACCAGAGAAGGTTGACGGCTTTATGGATTGAACAAGAGCACAATGCAGTCATCTTGGCGGTCCACTGCTTCATTTTGGAAATAGGCTTTTGGAGCATGGAACATTACCTCTGTGGCAGGGAAGAGGTTGAGCGGTACCAGCGACATAAAATCAGTGTCACCTCGACACATATACATAGCCCAAGCGCCGCACAGCAGTTCAGAGTACCCAACCCTTTTTCGAGTCTCTTGAATGGGTGGCAAAGTGCAACCTAAAAGCGAACTTCAAAGTTCTACTGGAGGACTTAAATGCTCACATGGGCCATGGCAGCATGACCTGGAGAGGCGTAATTAGGAGCAATTGCCTACCCGATCTGTACCTGACCAGTGTTCAATCACTGAACGTCTGTATAAGTTGCACTCTCTCCACAAATTAAATGTTTGAAAACGAGGTGGCCCATCATTGCGCATGACACCGGGCCACACTTGGCAGCAGGTCAGCGATTGACGTCATAGTCAAGAGCGTGTTCTACTTGTAGGGAAATCACACAGCTCACTGTCCCTCGATAGGTCTATACCAAGGTCCTGGAAAGAAGGGTCAGTTCGATTCTTGAACTTCAGATTGAGGAGGAACAGTGCACCAGCTCTTACCCTTGCTAAGGTGCTTGAAGGCGCATGGGAGTTTGCTCCACCAGTCCTCATGTGTTTGTTGGATTTGGAGGAAGCTTATGAGCGGTCCCCACAGCAACCTGCTGCAGTACTCCAGAATTATGGAGTGGATGTCTCCTGAGTAACGACCATCCAGTCTCTGTACCAGATCTCATGGATAGATCTCGTTGTTGGTTTTTGCACATGATGTTGTCCTCTTGACTTCATCGGGTTTGGACCCTCAGCTCTCACTGAGGTGGTCCCAGTCGGGTCTGTGGATCAAGAGGAAGGACCTGCTTGAAGTGGAGAAATTTAAGTATCTGCCCTGCTGCTCCTCCTAAGTTTTGGTCCACCTGTTGAGAGAAGCATGCTGAGGTAGCTCCCAGAGTCCTCCTTCTGGATGCCTTCCTCTGGATGCCTCCCTCGGGTTGTCCTGGGCATGTCTGTCTAAGAGGACACCCACAGGCAGACCCAGGACAGGCAAGTGAGCTTAAATCTCTTGGGTAAACTATAAGAGGAGCTGGTGGAAGTGGATTTCTTTTTCTATGAGGCAAGGATCTAGGACTTGTATGCACATCAGTGGATGATGACGACAACGACAATGAGATGTGAAGTTGTCAATTTAATCGAGGCAGAATCAATGCCATTTCACAGCCACTGGTCCTTAAAGAAATGTGCTCATTACAGACAAACATTGTAAATTCAATTGCAGTTTATTTGAGATCCATCCTCAAACATTCATACAATGGGTGTGTTTTAGAAAATTCTGTCAAAGTGCACTGGTAGGATCCCATCCATGATAGTCTACAGGACTTCAGTAGGGATGCAGAGAGGTGTGCGCTAAAGGATGATTACAAAAGCATTATCAGTAAATATAAACTGTTTGGTTTGCTTTAAAATGAGTGGGAAAGAAAAACATGGCAGAAAAAGAGCAGGTTGTCTGTCGGCAACTGCAATTCTTGACTTTCATATTTGAGGTGTATTTCTACCATTAGAGAGACAAACTTAAGCATGTACTCCGAACAGGAGAAAAGAGAGAAGAAAAAGAAGCACACTCTCTCTCTCTCTCTCTCTCACACACACACACACACACACACACACACACACACACACACACACACACATTTGAAGATAATTATGTGAACATGATTGGACCAAATTCCTAATTTCCTTGACATTCAGAATTCTTTATGAGCTGGTTAATTAAGCTGACTTTGATATTTCTATAAATCAGGAGATCTGGTCTGCAAAGGAGTAACGACTGTGTGTCAGAACATACAACTCACAGCAGGAATTTAGGAAGTAGATGAAAGAGAGGAAGATGGAGGGTGTGATACATGTATGCACTATCCTCACACATTATTTATCCACATGGAACTTCGGCACACTTCTAACTCATATTAATGGTCTGGAAACACGTGTTACGGCTCACTGCTGACATGTGATGTGATTCTATGTGACTGAACTATTTTGAGTGCTCATGTTACTTGTACCAGTTCATATATGTATAAATACTCGAGGGATCATGGATTTAGCCTGAAAGGTTAATGAAAATTGACCACTAGATGGTGCTAATTTGTTTCCCACCCCTTCAATCAAAGCTGATGAGTGTCCCCTCAGATACTGGAGTCATCTGAAACTGAGGTCTAGCATTTTTTTGGAATCTTTACTCCTGCAGCAGAAAAAAGCAGAGAAGCTAACATATGCTTGACCTGACAGTTATTCATTAAGTATTGTTTTTTTTTTTTTTTTTTTTTTTTTGGGGGTGTGGAACAGATGAATTGTAAATGCATAATTCAAAATAGTTAAATGCGTTTCAAGATGCGTTTCACGATTCAAGAAATGCAGTGGAATAGATTAAATTCATAACCTTATGCGTCACTGTACACACAGTACTTGTTATATTGCATGTAAGATGTCTTCCTAGGGAAATCCTTCAGCTACTTCATGCACACAAGCAGTAGTCCCCTGCTGTTCCATACGTATAATGATGATAACGGCAGCCTATATGCATACTTCAAGGCCTTGAGTTTCTACAAAGACGTGCAGCTGCACTGTGGGACACAGGTGCTGCACTCTTCACTTCAGTCTGACATCAATCTAAGCATTGGCACCACTCTGCTCTGTGGGAAGGGGTTGCAGTCTTTGTTTTGCTCTCAGTCCCTTTGATATCACCTGGTGGTAAGGTAGAGTTGGTGGAAAATGGGGGTGTTGAGGGGAGTGGGGATGGTAGAGAACAGAGATAATGTTGATTGTGAGTTGCTTATGTTCTTTGCAGAAGAAATTGCATGAGGAAATCTGTCTATCTATCTATCTATCTATCTATCTATCTATCTATCTATCTATCTATCTATCTATCTATCTATCTATCTATCTATCGATCAAAAATAATACTTTGCCACGTAAGACTACATCTGGAGCAGATATTATCACTTAAAAGATGACCTATCGGTCGATACCTATAGGTAGCAGAGAAAACAACCGATTAAACTGAATTTAAATTGATTTTCAAATGCTCAGCTTTTTGATTTATTAAGCTGTCATTTAGCTGTTACATACATGATGCAATGGTATTTCTTCATTCGTGTAGAGAGCACAGTAGTTTGATTTGTGTAAGGCGCCAAGCTTAGCCACTCTGCATGAATTTCCATAGCAATTTTATGACAAAAATGTCAAGAAATGCTCCCCAGGTTTGCAAAGCTGGTCACCACTCTGGCATGGATGTTATGCACCTATCTCCCGTAATGATTGGGGGTAGGTTGGTGTTTGGGAGTGGCTGTCCACATGGGTCAAATCGCTGACATCCAAGCTGACCAAAGTGACTGCAGACCAGATGGACCCTGATGTGGATGGCTTGATCAAGTGGAGCTTTGTCAGACCACCTTCTTTCGCTGTCATAAGCTGTGAGGGCTAAGCGAATTAGGAGGCAAGGGCTCCACAGGGAGTATGGAGGCACTTCAGAGTAATAAACTCATCAGGGGACAGACAGATACACCTGTTCACTACATGGTGACATGTAAATAGGGCACAAAGAGAGGAGACAAGACAAGGTGGACCCAAAGCAGTTGGCACCACCCACAACAGCAATGGGGGAAAGCTGTGTGGATAGGGAGACATTAAAAGGTTCAGATCCTGCAACCATTTCAACAACAATTAAGATGTCTCCTGATTGAGTCTTAAATTTTTGAATGAAAATCTCTCTCAGTGTTGAGGTTTTATAGACTAATTCAGTCCTAAGACATTACTGTCCAAATTGAACCTTGAAGAGCTCTTTGAGACAATTAAGATGCAATTTCAGGCTGGACATCGACATCGCCGTCAACTTACAGCATTTGAACCTTACAACAGTAACAAATTCTAAGGAAAATGGATTTTGACCTGAGGCAATTCAATGTCAAATCTAAAATAAATATTTATCGCGAGGTAACTTGTCACACATTGTTTGTTGTTTGGGAGTGATGGAGTCGGTGCTCTTGTTGTTGTGTTGAGGCTCTTTGCAATGCTATATGTTTTGTTAACTTTGGCTCTCACTTTTCATGGTGCTTTCTTTATCCTTCAACGACCACTACATTAGAAGTTGAATTAGACTGTATGATAAGGGCGTTTATGTGTGTTGGGATTATTTCTGTTTGTTTGTTTGTTTTTGATATACACATATGACTTAAGGGTGTATCGGGAAGGGAAGAGATGAAGGGTATGGTTCCAACTTGCACTGATCACCCCACAGTAATGGATCTCAGATGATATGCAAGGACCCCCGGTATACCAGTTTAGTAGGCTAAGAGGAGCCAGGTTAACATTGGCAGACTACAATCTAAGTAATGTGAGATGAAATGTGAAACAAGGAGAGACAAAGGCACTCTCCTCACACTCGGTCGGCCTTCTGCAAGACAAATATAGAATCCCTACTAGGTCACCTATATAAAATTGGTTGATAATTTTCAACAATCCTACACTTGTTCTTCTCAGAATTTCCAGCAATAACGTAGTGACCCATATGATTCTATCTCCTTTGTAGAAAATCACTCTGACCTATTTTGATTTAAAGTAGTCGACACACTTACTTTTGTCTTTAATATAATCATATCAATGGATGCATTACGGCAAAATTGTGGAGCCATTGTGGGGACACGACTTCATAGACCTGATATATGGAATGCCAGTTTTCAAAATACATAAATATCCTCAATGGGAATAAATGTATCTTTGGGGAATCATTGATATTCAAGTATTTTAGGCTGTGATTTAAGTATTTAAGACAGAACAATAGACAATATGATAGACTTTTTCTTTGAATTAGCAAGACCATAGCTCATTATTATTATTGTCTTAATTATGTTGTCTAGTGCTGTACTGTGGAATCCTAAAGTCATTTTTTAAATTATTAGGAGGAAGAACTTCAAAAGAAAGGACATTTTTACACAATATTCTCTAAATGTAGATGAATGAATCCTCACAGCTTTACTTGCAGTGTAGTGAGTCGAATCATGCAGTGTGTTTACCAAGACAAAAAGAAATTAATGCCCTGAGGGATCTAACGGTTAGGTTCTGATGAATGAACATTGAAGATCAATTCTGCACAATAGAGTAATGATAGTCTATGGAAATCACATTCTATAATAATGAAAATAAAGACATTATCATATTGGTGTCTTTGTTGTGGTTCATGCACCTGTAACCTCCTAATGTGTATGATCATTGTTCAAATATGGTAAAATAATGGGAAATATTTGGTCAAATAAGACATGGTGACCACTGTGACTTGGCTGATTATACAAACACCATCCAAACCGCACAAATGTATACACACACTTAATGTGTTAGTACAACATTTGCATAATCTGTGCGAGGCTCAACAAATCCACATCTTTCTCTTAGTCTTTCCCACTGTAAATGAAACATCTAGTGACCATTGTTGTTGTTCATCTATGGCTTCTTAACTGCTCCATATTAATTTCTCATATTAGCATAATGTGTAAACAACTGTGCACGCAGCAACTATTGGAATTGCCTATTGAAAACATGGGGACTTCCTCCATCACCACATTTTTTGTTGCATAAGATCCAAAGACCTGTGCTACTAATCATGGCCTAGCACCGGCACAAACTGAATTTATTGGCATTGACTGTCAAAAGAAAGTGGACAGTAACATGAAACAGACTACTGAAGTGTTCAGCCAGTTTTTTCATTGTGTTCTGTCTGCTCCCTTTACGGGTTGCCACAACAGGTCTCCTCCATCTCCTTCTATCCTCCATATCATAAACTGATACACCAACCTCATTCATGTCTGAACCTTTTTTCGCATCATTGCAGCCCCCACAAGTGTTTTGTACATCTAGTTTAACTCTGCTTCTTCAGGTTTTCTTCTACCTGCCACCTCCTTTCACCACAGGTGACGATGTCATCAGCCAACATCACTATAGAAAGACTGTCTCACATCATCTGTCATTGTCCAGCACCATTGCAAACAGGACAGCGCACAGAGTTGAACACCGATGTAGTTCCACCTCCATCTTAACCCATCTGTCACTCTGACCGCACTCCTTGCCACAGTGTTGCCGTCCTCATGCTTGTCCTGCACGACCTTTAATTCTACATCCTGCTTGACCTTCTCATACTGTACAACAGTTCTCATTGCATCCGATCTAATGCTTTCTCTAGATCCATAAGAACACACTGCAATAACCTCTGACAATCTCTTTACTTTTCCATAGGTATTCTCAAAGAGAAAATGACATCTGTGGTTCCGTTCATCATCAAATCACACTCTGTTCAACCACTTGCACGGGCACGTTTTCATCTTTATCCTTTCTTACACTTACCTGGTGCACATCTTTTGCAGCTCAAGCTCTTTGTGGAGTCAGCCAATACATGTCTTTTGCTTTCAGTCTGGCCTCTCGCATATCTCACCATATCTCTTCCTTTGCTGCTGCTCTCTCTGCCATGCATAGGCCAAGTACACCTGTCTTTATCTGTCATGTTATCCAAATATTTGCTCACTAACTTCTTCCTCTTGATGTTGTTCTGCACGTCCTCATTCCACCATTGAATCATGTTGTCTGATTTCCTTTGTCCAAACATAGGACTTCTGTTTGTGACACCTCGCTCATCTTCCAGCCAGCTTCCTACATCACTTATGCTGCACTATCCCAATCACCTGGCAACTCCTCGTAATCTACAGAGGCTACTGCAACTTTCTCTTGAACCACTAATAACACTCCTCCCTTATCATCACAGAAGAAAAGAAAGATTCAACTGTATCATTGCACCTTTGTTTCACAACAGTTTGATACATACTGTAAAATTTGCATTCTAACACAATATCATTTGGTTAACACTTTCATCTGCTGGACTGAACAGTCATCAAACTGTTGCAGCAAAAATACATCTATCTCTTCAAGCTGTGAAATAGACTGCTTGTAGAAAACATGAGGAAATTGAATTGAAATTGGATGGGTTTCAACAGGTTGGACCGCATTGGCAAAAGCCACTGGAAGTACAAATTTTACCTGGAGGACGTCATTTCACATTGCAGACATAAAAAGCAAAATAAGAACAAATTACCATCTTTCTTCTTCTTTTGGCTGCTCCTTTCACTGGTCCCCTGAGTGGATAATCCTCCTCTACTTACTTCTATCATCAATTGACTAAACTGATACCAACTACCATCATGCCTGCACCACATACACAAACCCTCTATGTGGTATTCCTCTTTTTCTCCCACCTGGCAGCTTCATCTCCAATATTCTCTGTCCAGAGTCTCCCCTGAACATGACCACACTATCTCAATCTTGCCTCCATAGCCATTTCTCAAAACTGCTCCATCTTTGCTGCTCCTGTGACGAGATCATCTCAAATAATAACCAATAATCTGACTTGTAAATAAGTGTTGATGAGAAGCTATTGTGTATGTATTGTCTCAGAGGGCATGCTCTGTCACTTTGGTAAGCCCTTCTCAGTGCCTGATAAACACCTCTGTGTGCCACTTTAATTAATCTCCCGAATGTTCATTAACAGAACAACATCATTCGAGGGGAAGGTGTTACCGGTGGGTGCCAATGTTAATGATTGTCTGGGTTTGATTTTTTCTTTTTTTCTTATTGACAAAATGCAAAGAATGCAAAAGTGTGTCGTGCAACATTTCTAGAACTATTGAGTATGTGTAATATATTGCCCGCACACACACATACAGTATACTGCATGTCATCTTCTACTTTGATTAGACCAAGGTAGAAAAGGAGCACATGTAGTTGAGGGACCACTTTACTGCCGTGCATGGCAACCAAATCATAGTGCATGTGTGATGTCATCTTATTTTGACAACATTTCACAGCACCATAGATGCCAAAGACAGCTGCTGATGTCAACTACTGCTCTCAGTCTCACACCTGCCTCCTCATGTGGGGAAAGATACATACCAAGAGCACACATGTAATATCACGGATCAGCCTCTCTTTGAATACAAGTGATGCCACGAAGCCAAAGGATATAATTACAATTCATCACACATCCTTGCTCTATCCAGAGGACATGTGGAATACCTGAGAGGTGTAATGCATGTATCTGGCTTAGCACTGCATGTATGGATTCAATGATTGGGTCTGCATCCTTCTGAGAAAATGTAAGCTGTGAGCCTGTAAAATTCAAATTAATATCAATGCATTTGATATTGTGTGATAGAGGCCCATACAGCACACAGTGCAATGAATCATATATACAAAGTCACAGTTTTGGAGGGCTACATCCTGTGTATTGACCTGTTGGACTGTTGCATTGTTATCTCAAGACTTGATACATCAGTGTGTGGCCAACTGGGCAGACTGGATGGTGGATGGCTGCTATGGCAGTTTGCCATTTGACTTTTTCCTGTTACTCGCTTTCTCCGTTTGTCTGTCTGCACCTCAGTAACACAGAGTATCCTGTATTATCTGATGCACAATTGAAAGAAAGACTATTCTCCAGTCACCTAATGGCATGCCTTAGATGATTTATTGTATAGGCTTGTGCTCTTTGCTGACAGTTGCACCCTAATATATGCAAAGCCTTTTGAGAATATAGTTTTTATTGAGTTTTAGTGATGGTATTGCACGTGTGCTATGTGATCATCAATATTAGCAAAGAGAATTGACTTTGGATTTGTTACTGGAAAATAAGCACAGTGATAGAGATGTACATGGCTACTAATCACACTTTGTAATTTGTGGGTTGAACACCTAAAAAATAAATGGGCCACCTTGTGATTGGGCCCTGCTGACAGTACATAAAGAGGTATTGAATGTGATCATCTTAACTTCAGAGGTGAACCATACACATAAGTGCAGCATTGTGATATCATCCTACCTTGAAGAAGCAACCTTTATGTAACACATTTTCACATCAAAAAACAGAATGTAAGGAGCAGAGATCCAGAAGGTTACAAATAGGACACAAAAAGAGGACACGCTGAAATTTACTTTTACATAATGGTTGCTGTTAGCCACCTGAAATGTATGCATACAGTAATTACATATGTAAAAGCACATCAGTAGATTATGTTGTATTGATCCATGTGTCGCAAAAAGCCATTGTTGCAAACTCCAGCAACATGAACATGCAATCTCATTCTGGTTTGAACAAGTGTAAATTTCATGACCATTTTTGAAAAACCATTTCAATCCTGATTTATAGTTGCTTGTCATATAGGACAACTTTTGGATCAATACTTGTCAACCACGTTAAATTCCATTTTTCATTGGATAATGGCCTCTGAATCAAATCGACTGAAATGACCCATTAAGTATTGTGCCCTCGTCCCTCCTACGAAATTCCTGAAGAAAAAGAGATATGCCAGCATGTTAAATAGTTTGCAAACATTTTTTTGTGAAAAAGGTAATTGTTAAGTACAATGGAAATTAGACTTTTTGAATAATTGTATCTAACCACTGAAATTAGAATATCCCCTGCACAAAGGCCAACTGTAAATTCTGACAGTTTGCAATTATAAATGGTTATTCCTGACCATTTATGATTATAAATAGTCATTCCTGACCATTTATAATAATACCAAAACCCCTATGAAACATTAAGAACATGTTTTCCCTCACAGCTTTGGGTTTTGATTTCTCCATGGTGCTGGAGTGAGAAACATTTCAGATGCTGGAGGGAGGGAATGACATCAGGTTATGAGAGATGAAGGTAGTAAGTCTAAAGATGGGTTAAATATTGTAAACTGGAAGAGTCCCTCTCTTTCTTATTATCGCCTAAATAAAGGCTATTGCCAATAGATTGAAATTTAATTTACGAAATAGAAAGCAGCTGTTCACCACAAGCCTGCTCCAAGTATGCTTTCTGTCTGCGCACTTCCTGAAGGGCATTTAATTGGCTAATGAAGAAAGCTGCTAATGGTTGGTTTTATCTCTGGCAGCAGTGGTGACATTTTAATCAAGTCAGGTAATTTTGCAGGCTTTGTTTGGCTCACGGAGCAGCATTCCTATAGTTTAAATAAGAAGAAAATAAAAGGTGTTATTTGACAAATAAGTTTGGAGAGATCCACAGTTTTGAAAAAATCATTAATTCCATATTTTACTTATTTCCCTGAACGCAGTACACAGCAAGACAATGACTTGACATGACTTCTCCTTCTTAACACCCTCCGTTGCTGCAACCGGCCTGTTGCTTTTTAATGAGCTTTGGGTCACTATGTGAGGAGGGATGCATCTGACAGTTTTTGCTAGTGTTAGATACAAGTGCTTTCAAGCCAGGATGAGTTCTATATGCTTGTTAAATCATGTGACATACAGCAAAAGTTGGTGATAAAAGAGGGGGTTGTGGGGGGCAACTGGGCAGTGATTCACTAAGTTGCACATAATTCACTGACCAAACAACAGAGGACAAGTTCACATCTTTCTGGTAATTCTATAAGCCTAACCACTTAGTTTGCAGTTTGGACGAAATGTTTGTGACAACACAGCACAGACACAGGATACATTAGACACACATAGGAGGACACTACGCAATAACTGAGAATCTCTACAACAGCCCAGTAACTTACCCATGGTCACAAGCTGAAGCTTTCTGCATTCTGTGTGTGTTGTAACAGAAATATTTGCTCAGTAAGTTTCATTTGTAAAAACAATATGTGTCCAGTGCTACTCTCTGATGGTAGAACCTGTTTATATTTCCATCTTAAGCGAGCAAAGACACCTTGTGCAATCAAAAGAACCAAAGACAACACATGACAAGAGCAAAAAGTCATTTAACGTGATGACGTTTATCATTATTAGAGAACATGTTGGTTTGTACCAAAGTCACTTCTAGGTAATATTCGTGGCACAATATCGTGCGAGCAAATCTTCTTTCGTGCCCATACAGTCGTTTTGTCCTTGTATTCATGGGCGAGTACTGCTCATGTTAGCTTACACCTGTTGAAAATGTGCGTTTACATTATATATTACACTGGTCACATCAGTTCACCATCAACTCAGGAACGAATTGTGCATTAGAGCGGTGATAAATTAATTTTATTAAAATCTATTAACTGTTACACGTTCGACCGTGTCGTTACAGGTCCACACACACACACACATACACAGAGACACACACGCTACAGACTCGCACAACTCCACGACAGGCTCACACGACTGGGTCAACCGGTGTAAATTGGATTATGGAAAATCAAAACCTCAGCGGCAACCACTTGTTATCTTGAACAGGAATAGACAAAAACAGATACACTCAGTTGCGTGCAGGTCTCCGTTTGCAATCATACCTGCGTAAACACGCCGCCAACATCTCGACATTCAAACGAATACTTTCGCCTTTGCCTCTGTCGTTTTGATCAACGACCTAACCGACAAACCAACCGACTTCTGTCGGCCAGGCTCCAAGCGTCTCTCGGCGGAGCGAATCCAACGTTTACTTCATTGTAAACAATGATGTGTGATATTTCAAAAAACTCACGAAAAAAAAGAAAAAAAAAAACACAGGATGCAGCACCGGTGGACTCGTAGCCACCAATCATTTGTAGTCTGGACGTGGAGCGGCGTTTGAATCCCTCCTCCTCTCCCCACCTCTTCAAATTCATTGGCTGCCGGAGAAGCAGCGACAATGTTTAATGCACCATGCGGTGTCCGTAGTTCAGTCGGCGAGAGGAGCGCTCAAGGTGCGGACAGACCCAAGAACGACTGTCACATACCCCGGTACGCTCGTTTGTGGACACGGCCTCGTTAGTACTTTCCCCCCCTCCCTGACAGATATAAAGACTCCCGTGGCACAGCGCGGCGTGACCGCCAAGCGTCTGTCCAGCAGCTGCCCCTGTGTGGACTTTTGACGTGGTGGTGGAGGTGGAAGTGGGGACGAGGACAAGGACAAAAATGCCGCTACGGGAATCATAACAACTCGGCTCTGTTGCGGAGAAAAGAGAGTGAGAGAAAGAGGAGGAGAAAAAACAACAAACCACGTAACTCCACTACTGGATTTCCTCTCGTCGTGTTTTCCCTTTTCCCCTTTTTTCCTCCTATTTCTGAGGACCGGTGAGTCATTGCGGGCTGAAGGCGAATCGCTGCATCCCAATCGGACGGTGGAGACGATTTGAGCTCATTGACATTACAGTCATACTTTTTTGTTGCACTTTTCCCCCTCCTTGCCGTCTCCACCGCGCTGAACCGTAGTGTGTGTGCGCAGTCGTGGCTTGCTGGTCAGTCCCGCTTCTCCCCTCCACGGACAAGAGGGAAGGGGGGCAAATACGGGAGGAGACCTGCTGAAGTGGCGGATGGATTCAAAACTCACCCCTTGAACCTTGCGGGAACTGGCAGCGTTGATCTATGTTTTTGAAAAAGGGAGGCTACTGCTCCATCTTTTTTCCCTGCCTGCGGTAAGTTCACCTTCGCCTCTGGCCGTGTACGAATTGTCTGCAAACGGTGGTTATTGCACCGCTATCGCCATGGGGATGCAACAGCTTCTTCCACGGACCCGCGCAGTGAGCGAGAGAGGGGGAGAGATGAGCCTCACCGATGTTCGCAGTTTTTTTCTGAATTACGCACGGAATTACATCCTTGGCGGAATCATCAGTGTTAGTCAGTGCGCTTTTCTCGCACTTATTTGAATAGCCGCTTCAGTTGAACGTGTGTAGAGTGACGCGACTGCAGTGTTCCCGTTGTATTAAAGTTGCCAGATTACAGTTTCCAACCAGCATCGTCGTCGTGCACGGATGGGTCGTTGCCGTCTTTAGGTCAGGGCGTCCGTAGCACAGACAGATTACGTGCTGCGCGCTGGATGTTGTTCATCACGGTGCGTGTGCCAAATAAGATACAAGACGAATCATCATTGTTGCGTTACGGAGCTGAGCCGAGTCGCTTCCCAAGGTTAACTAATTGACAAGCTCTCCCCACCCCCATAATTGTGGAGATGAATTACTCATGAGCCGTGTTTCATTTAGGTTCCGCGGCAGATCTGATTTCTTAATGGCAGAAAGACGGATTAGTCTGTTTTGTGTTTCACAAACTGACATGCTTGATAATATGTTTTTTTTCCTTATGTGTTTATCTTCTCAGGGGATTTGAGGGAACGCTCATACTGACCATTCTATCTGGTGGAGAGTGCATCACGATTATTGCTCAGATGACGCTGTGCGCCCAGCTGAATATAAATTAGGTGTTAAGCGCCACAGATTGCCGGAAGAGTAGAATAGAGAGACGGAACGCAAAGGCAATCCATAAAGACAAATGACGGGGCCTCTTGTGATGAACAGAACTCTTCCTAAGATCCAACATAACAGGGATACTACATTTAAAGAAAATACCATCAGGTTAACAGAGGCTTAAACACAAGGCAGATTATTCTCTTTTCTCTGTACTGAACATAAGGATGTATCTTTCCATTTTCTTTTTCCTTCTCCTATGGGCGCAAGCCCTGACATTGAAAAACTTGAATTACTCTGTCCCAGAAGAGCAAGGACCAGGGACAGTCATTGGGAACATTGCCAAAGATGCCAGACTTGGACTCGAACAATTTGGACAAGGAGGACAGGGTAAGAAAGCCAACTTCAGGGTGCTGGAGAACTCAGCCCCGTATCTCATCGACGTGGACCCACAGAGTGGATTGCTGTACACTAAGCAGCGTATCGACAGGGAAACACTGTGTCGGAGAAATCCGAAGTGCCAGCTTTCCATGGAGGTGTTTGCCAATGATAAGGAGATCTGCATGATCAAAATAGATATTCAGGATATCAACGATAACTCGCCCACTTTCCCCTCAGATCAGATTGATATTGATATTTCTGAAAATGCTGCACCAGGGACACGCTTTCCCCTGACAAGTGCACATGACCCGGATGCAGGAGAAAACGGCCTGAAAACCTATCAAATAACACGTGACGACTACAATCTCTTCTCCTTGGAGGTTAAATCTCGTGGGGATGGAACTAAATTCCCAGAATTAGTCATTCAACGACCATTAGACAGAGAGGAACGCAGTCATCATACGCTCATCCTCTCAGCTACAGACGGTGGCGAATATCCGCGATCGGGTACAATGCAGATAAATGTAAAGGTAATTGATTCAAATGACAACAGCCCAGTGTTTGATCAGCCCTCATATGTTGTGGAAATTCCTGAAAACTCCCCCCCTGGTAAAGTATTGATAGATTTAAATGCAACTGATCCTGATGAGGGTAACAATGGACAAATTGTCTATTCTTTTAGTGGCTATGCCCCAGAGAGAATCCGTGAGCTATTCTCCATAGATTCTAGGACAGGGGTCATAAAGATTCAGGGAGAAATTGACTATGAAGAAAGTCCTGTGATTGAGATTGACGTCCAAGCGAAGGATCTAGGTCCAAATCCAATCCCTGGCCATTGTAAAGTCACTGTTAAAGTGCTTGACAGGAATGATAACTGGCCGTCTATAGGCTTTGTGTCTGTGAGACAGGGGGCCATCAGTGAGGCAGCACCTTCAGGCACTGTCATTGCTCTGGTCCGTGTCACAGACAAGGACTCGGGCAGAAACGGGCAGCTTCAGTGCAGAGTCCTTGGTAATGTTCCTTTCAAACTAGAGGAAAACTACGATAACTTCTACACAGTTGTAACTGACAGACCGTTGGACAGAGAGGTGCAGGATGAGTACAATGTCACCATTGTAGCAAAAGACAACGGCATTCCACCGCTAAACTCCACAAAGTCGTTCACTGTGAAGATTCTTGATGAGAATGACAATGTTCCTCGCTTCACCAAGTCAGTTTATGTTCTTCAGATTCCAGAGAACAACATACCTGGAGAGTATCTTGGTTCTGTTCTCGCCCACGACCCAGACCTAGGCCAGAATGGCACTGTGTACTACAGCATACTTAACTCCAATGTCAGCGGCGGAGATGTCAACACCTATGTTAATGTGAACGCTGCTAACGGAGCCATATATGCTGTGAGGTCGTTCAACTATGAGCAAATTAAATATTTTGACTTTAAGGTCCTCGCCAAAGATGCAGGTTCTCCTCACCTGGAAAGCAATTCTACAGTACGCATCAGTGTCCTTGATGTGAATGACAACATCCCTGTTATAGTTCTGCCGCTACTCCAGAATGACACTGCGGAAATCCATGTGCCTCGTAATGTTGGCGTCGGCTACATTGTAACTACGGTGAGGGCAGTGGATAATGACTATGGTGAAAGTGGGAGGCTCACCTATGAGATTTCAGATGGCAATGAGGACCACCTTTTTGAGATTGATCCCATCACAGGTGAGGTACGCACAGCGCATCCATTCTGGGAGGATGTCAGTCCCATTGTGGAGCTGATTATCCGAGTAATGGACCATGGCAAGCCAACTCTCACTGCCTCCGGCCGGCTCATCATAAAGGCCTACAATGGACCTCTGCCTGGTGGAGAGCCACGCATCAACGAGGACAATCGCAACTGGGACTTATCCCTCCCTCTTATTGTCACACTCAGCATCATTTCCATCATGCTTTTGGCTGCTATGGTGACCATAGCGATCAAGTGCAAAAGGGAGAACAAGGAGATTCGAACCTATAATTGTCGCATAGCAGAGTATTCGCACCCGCAGCTGGGAAAAGGCAAGAAGAAGAAGATAAACAAGAACGACATCATGCTGGTGCAGAGCGAGGTGGAGGAGCGGGATGCCATGAATGTGATGAATGTGGTAAGCAGCCCTTCCTTGGCCACCTCTCCCATGTACTTTGACTACCAGACACGCCTGCCACTCAGCTCACCAAGGTCAGAGGTCATGTACCTCAAGCCCACTGCCAATAACCTCAGCGTGCCCCAAGGCCACGTGGGATGTCACACCAGCTTCACAAGCCCAGTCACCAGCACTACAGACACACCTACTAACCGCATGTCCATCATTCAGGTAAGAGACAGTTCACCCCACTCCATGATTGTTGTCCAACCTATTTTCACACCTTTGGAAATATGTCCTATCTACATTGATTTGCTTTGTGATATCAACAAAGCTGAAAAGTACAGAAAGATAAAAACTCAAAAAAAGGCCCAATAGAAAAGAGATAAATGTCATGGCAGGGAGGAACACATTGATGGACTTAGCAGTCACACTAATGTCTCAAACAACCCCAGCATGACCCTCAAGTCCGACTCCACTCAGACGCCAGAGTTAATGGCAGACCTATTGCGACTATTATGAGTACAATTTTTAATTCATATGTGCTTAACATCTACTTCATTATGCAACAAATATTATGTAATTTTGTGGTTTGGAAATGTGTCGTTAAATCCAGTGAAAGGGCTCAATCAAAAACTTGTGTTTTCCTCACGCTGCATATTTACCGAATTATTATGCATTGTTATTTTTCTGTGGATATACTCTGTCGTCTGCTGATGAATTGCAAATCTGTCAATAAACAGAACCACACTGGACTTGCAAATAATTCCAGCAATGTCGCGGTGAATTTAACAACACTGACTGATATTAATGCAAGGCTGTTACACCAGATTAGACAAAGTAAAACACATTTATGATCAACATATGACACTGACACATATTAGTTGAAATAATCGATTACATTGCTACGGCAAGAAGCCTTTCCATGCCTTTTCTATTGAATTTTATCTATTTGTGAAGTACCTCATTGTGTAAGCCTGTAACACGATAACTTTGCTGCGTCTTTGGCCATAAGCCCATTAAAAGTCTGTGGTGTCAGACAAGGATTAAGGCTTACTTAAGACATTGAACACCACTAGGTTTGCAGCATGGAATAAGCGGTATTAACACACTCAACCCATTTTTTTTTCTACTGATCCCGTGGCCTGACACTCTTAAGTAGTCCTGTGGAGTGTTATATCTAGGTGGAGCGTTCACATCTCCATTAGGCTCTGCTACTTTTTTTCTGTCAGACTCTGAAATGTGGACAGGGATGTTAGGATGATTGTGATCGCATGTGACATGTTCCCACATGGGAGGATGGTTGCTCTGTGTTGTTCCCTCACACAGCCTCAGCCCTGCTTCTATTATGAGCCAGCTGCATGGGGCAAGGGTCAGTACAAAGAAGACCATTAAGGCTTCCTAATCAGAAGGACAGAGTAATTGCAGGTCTGCTCTGTACACTGTCTCTGGTGATGCAATGATGATGAATTGGGGCCTGGTGTTGCTGTAGTATAATCATTCTGTGCACTTCCTCTTCTCTGCCTCGCCAGACTGTCAATGAAATTACGATTGGGAGAAGTAACAACACATTCCTTAGTATCTTGTTTGCACTGTCCTACGACACATTAGGGTTGCAGGGTGCTCTATTGTATTATTCAACAGAGACCTGTGTAGAGGGATGTGGCCTTGGGCTTTAGGTTACTTCAGAAGACATTCAGAAGCAGATTGGTTTCCTCCCTCCCTCCTCCTTCTTTTCCTCTCTCCCGTCGTGTGGACAGTAAGTAACCTGAGTCAGAGGAGAGTGGCTATGGGAAAAATGTCAGGAAACAAAGACAGAATTCTCCTTTCATCGATCCCAAGGCTGCATAGCCAATCAGTCACTTTAGTTGCCAGAGGAGGAGAGTTTGAATAAAAAAAATAAATAAAGGGATGGATAAAACAGCAAACTGTATTGTCCACTCAGTCAGATCCACAAGGGCACCTTATTCTATAGATGCTGCCTTCACCTCCACCAAGCAGTTATATAGTAGCATGGTGGAATTCCCAGTTTCTCTTCACGCTGCCGCTGCTTTTAATGATGTTTTATTGTGGTGTGCAGACAGACAGGCTTGCATTGGTCTCTAGCAGTGAAAGGGGAATAACATCAGCACATCAGCAGACCACTGCTGGCCTTATCGTTGTCCCCACTGTGCCAGCACATGCCCTAGACACGAGCCTCATTTCATTTGTAAAGAGCATTCCTGGGGAAAGAAGATGGATGATACGTAACGATGCCTAATTCCGCTTAAGGCGTTGAGGGGAATTACTTACTGTTGAATCAAGGTTCAATCCAATCCTCGGCAAAATTCCTCAGTGCACAGAAATAAAGGATTTCAGTGATTTGCGCCAAAGAGCGTGGCTGTGTCTGCTCTGCCAGTCTCATATAACCTCTAAGATTTTATCCCTTAACATCACCAGTTGTAAAGCAGGGTGGTGGTTCACTGACATTTATTTGTACGTTTCTCTGTTAGTTTTGGGAGAACCTGTTCTCGCTGTACATTCTAAATACAAAACATTGATTGGCTCCCATGTTATTAGTCTTTATTTGCCCATGATTTATCATATTGATTTGTTTTGATATGTTTTGAATGTTTTAATTTTATTCAGCACTAAATCTTAATTACACTGAATCCTGTCTCTGTGGGAGGCCTTCCATGTTAATAAGTTGCAGGTGGCACATAAGTAAAGGGGAAGATGGCGAGGCTATAAAGGCTGCCTTTAGGTGGCAGCATTCTGCCTTGTGAAGAGTGCCACTGACTTGCCATGTGGAGTATGAAGTGGGGTGCCAGCCTCTTTTTACATGTCAAGGTCCAATCACTGTCACTTCATAGGCACCTGGTATTTTTGTGCAAAATTTCAGAGATCAATGCGTAAACTGAGCATGTGAAATGCGTTATTTTTCCACGATTGCCGAGAGTGACAGAGCCGTTGCTCTGCCTGGCATCAGCATGCAGTATTATCAAATATCAATAAAGAAATGTATTTACATTGAGCATATGCATGCTAGGAGTGGTTACACTTTGTAGAGTGTAGAATGATTTTTTCCTCTGTGTGTGTTTTAGTGAGTGCAGTCAAAGCATTGGATTCAAGCCTTAAGGTTGCAGCCTCAGTGAAAGTTCTACTTTTTTTTATTAGCATGATAATCTTGCATCTGTCTCAACATCCTCCCTGCAATGATCAGCAATTGGCATACAAACACACGCATGCACGCACGCAGACACACACACACACACACCTCACTCAAAGTTGTTTTCAGGGATTCAGCTGTAAATTCCCCTGAAGTCCTCTGCTGCTCTATATTATATTGAAGTACTCCCACACTCTAGATATGGAATCAATGAATAGAGAAGATTTCTATTTCATTCCCCTCGTTTGTGCCTCATCTTTACATCTCAGCTCTGGTCGAGATCTTCCTATGATGAAATTAGTGTTGATGTGGTGATGATGTGGTCATGTTATGTCCCAGAGTTTCTCTCAGGACAAGGCTCAGCAACCCAGCTCAAAGCACAGAGTTTAGGAGAGCATTTGGAATTTGTCAACCAATAGCCACGTGAGCCCCCTAGGACATAGGATTGTCTATGTTTTACTGCACTTGCCAGTACATTGAAAAGTACCTCATTGGTAAGCCTCAGGATGTATCTTTATATTTCCTCTGCCAAACCTGCAGCTACTGTAAATAACACTACCCTCTGAATTTTTGCATTATTAATCAACATTTTTTCCACTTACCTCGCCCGTGGCTCATATCATGGATACAACTGAAAAGCACGTGCAGTCAGACATGTTACCTTGGGGACAATCATTTGAAAACAAAGCCAGAGCAAAGATGTTCAGAAATCAAATGATTAATTCATCTTTGTACTTTGTAATAGCGTTGTGTTCTGGAGTTTGTTTCAATCAAGAATCGTGTGTGTATGTGAGTACCACAGTAATGCGCAAGTGTATGAACCAGAAGCTATATTTGCACCCTGTCCCAACAAGACATTGTCGAGTTTGACAAATCAGTCTAACGTGCTAGACTTCACAAACTTCAACAGAAAAGCAAACAACCAAAACATCTAAATAATGTCTCGGTGTTTTAGACAGTGGGACAGGCACGGGCAGAAGAGAGGAAACACAACCCACTGATACCCTGATACAAGCAGAATTTGAGGTTGCAATGTTCCATTTTTAATAATCAACTTCTCCTGTGATAGTTTTTCTGTCAATTTCCCATTATTTCTTGTTTGCTACTGTATTGTTTGCTACCCTGGTATTTGCCTGGCAGACTTTCCAGTGCATTTCAACAAACTTTGGGATGACATCATGTACCTCTCACATTTTTTTAATTTTCTTGTCTCTCTACTCTGATGAGACAAAAGCAAATACATATGTACTTTTAATAGACACAAGCGCATTGATACGATAGTATTTGCACATTACCATTCATTTTCCTTGCTGTCAAATTTGGAATATAGAAGCTGCAACTGCTGTGTAGTATGTTAGAAATATGTGTGTATTACCGTAATATAATATACACACATCCAAAATACAGTGTACATTTCCAAAATGTGTTTTAGACCAGTGTTCCCCAACGTTAATTCCACCACAGACAGGTTACATATCCGAGTATATTTTTACGGACCGCCCTGTAAAGAAGTGCGAATAGTAGTCGGTTGTTGTTGCTATGGTTCCCCCCAATGACGGCGTGAGGTTCATGTGAGTCTCCCGCCAAAAAGTGTAGCTGTGCAGCAGGTTTAGTCATCCTGGGTGCATGTTCTTGCGGAAAAGGGTCCTTGATATTGCTCGTACGATGGTGGAGAACTTGAAGAGAACCTAAGTGCCGGCTCGCAAGCTAAAGCAAACCTATGTCTCCATTCCAATGTGTTTGTGTATTTTCAGTGGGCCACTTGTTACCGCTGAACCGCAAACTTGGCAAGCTAGTGCATTCAGGGTGGCAGATAGGGGGTGACATGTATGAATGAGGCAAGCACTTGAACATGCGTTAAGAGTGAGTCATAGACAGACTTGACAGAGAGAGTCTGGTCACCTTGCAAAATAAAACATAGTTCAGAATCAGATCATAAATAAAATGTAAGTAGTTAAAGCTTTGTATCCTCTCCATGCGGCCTGGTGCATATTGACCCACAGACTGGTCCCAGTTCGGGGTCAGGGGCTTGGGGACCACCGTGTTAGATAGCAAATGTTCAAGTGAGTTATGATATGCTTTAGCACACTTTCTCAACTGAGGTAGATGAAGCGCCACCTCCTCTTCTGTGCAGAAGAGGAAGCGCTTTTATTACCATAATGTTGAAATTTTTATGGTAAAGGAGTAGTAGATACTGATACATAAGCATAGAGTGCTCTTGTGCTGTTGTTAGTGTGACAATAACAAACATGTGAAATCATATGTTTTGATAATTCAACATACATAGGTTGCATCTGATTATAATGCGCACCTCCAGCCATAGTATGAAAAAGAGTGCGACTCATACTACGGAAAATATAGTAACCTGTATAAACAATTAACTTAAAAGTGTGTAGAGCGAGCACTGTTCCCTCCAACATTTTCCCAGTCTTGAAAGTGACAGGTGGAAAAATGGCAATGTAAAACTCAGTTTGTGTGTTAGTGTGTCAGTAACTAAATGAGAGGGAAAATGTTGTCAACAGAGGTGAGACAATAAACAAACATAACAATAAGCATAATGCAGTATGAAAGATCTCACAACACATATTGTGTCCTAAGGTGGGACAGGACAGCAGGTTGAACCCCCCAGCTGACAAGAAGAGACTTAAGCATTTCATTGATTCCGTTTCGAGGATAAGAAATGATGAAACGCAGATGAATGCCCATGAAAATCAGTTAGATTGATAAATGATCGACACAATTTGTCCTACATTTAAGTGCAAGTGTGTGTGTGTGTGTGTGTGTGTGTTAGCTGGCTCTGCCTGATCTCTGTCTGATTCACTCACCGACACTTGCAGAATTGTTGTGTGGCAAGTGTGGTGGGTGTATCATGGGCGAATCGCTCACCTCAAGTGATTTTGAATCAAGTCTGATTTTGAGATGTTTTTGTTAGAATCTGTAATTGCAGGGCTGCATATTTTTTTCCTAGCAGTATCTTCTCGTGAGTCAGTGCATCCTGTTCTTGAGACCTTGCTGATACTGTTAGGTGCCCATATTTCTGTTTTCTTACAAGTACATGCTTACACCTCGGACAGATATGTGAAAATAGTACTCGACATTCCTTTCGCTGCAATGTCTTCTCCTCTTTTAATATCAATTCATTCAGACTCAACCAATTTCCAAAGGAAAACAGTTGTGTACAGTGTTGATTTTGCCTCATCCTCTCAGCGCACACAGGCACAGTATCTGTTCAGACACGAACACACGTCACAAAACAAAAGCAAACTTTCCACAGTGTAAACAAATTTGCTGTGCATTCATTTGCGCGAGTGCGCACGCACGCACAGATTAGCACCTGTGCTGCCGCCAACTGAGCCTGGAGGCAATGCCTTACCAGTCCTCTCATGTTGGAATAGGCTCCACTCATGGGTGAGCCGCCCCCTGGAGTCTCTTTTCTCCTGGGGTCTTTAGCCTTAACATTTGGATCAGTGGGGTGTTTGAGCTTCAGTAATGGAAGGCTAAGATAAAGCTGACCTCATTGCAATGTGCACTGAGATGCACGGTACACCAAGTCTACAAAGGTGTACATGGCGTGGCTTTGTGTTCTTTGAACTGCCAGCAGCGGGGTCTCCTTGCTGTAAATCAAACACTCTCAAAGTCAAACAAAGTGGAACTAGCTCTGCCCTGTCTTGGCACACGTCCAACCTGAGAGAGCTTTTATTTCAGCCACATCCTCCTTCACTGCGCCCCCAAGGCATGTTCTGTAGAAACAACAAACAGCCCAAATAATGAGTTATGTGAATCTCTTCTCACCTTCCATCTCATTAGAATGAGGGGATGGATATTTCACCCTCCGTGTCTCTCCCTCCCCGGCTCACCCCATCACTCTTTGCTTGTCCTTGCCTTTTACAATCCACCACTGCTTCAACGTCATCAGCTGTTTGATTAATTGCACGGTAGTATATGCCATGAAAACCATCTAATTCCATCCACTTTTACCTAACTACTTGTCAAAACAAGCTACTGGAAGGCTGATCTCGGCTTCCTGGCGTAATGGTAGAAATGCATTACATCTGTCTAGTCCAGGGATTTGCAACCCGTGGCCCTTTAGTGACGCCCTAGTTGCTCCCTTGAGCTTTTTCAAAAATGTATGAAAATGGAAAAAAAAGAGGGGGGAGTTTTTTTTTTTTTTTTTTATTTTTTGTTTTAACTTGGTTTCTGTGGGAGGACAAACATGACAAAAACATACTTAATGTTTTCCAATGCTGTAAAATTTTGTAAAATAGATATTGAATTTATTAATTTATTAGATTCTATAAGGCTTTTTCCATAACATGTTGCTGCTTCAGACAGATTTAATTTTTTTTTTTTGGTCCAATATGGTCCTTTCAACATTTTGGGTTGCTGACCTAGTCACGAATGCTAATTTGGTTCTCAATCTGAGGATTATGTGAGTATAGTCCAACCAGTGTATGTGTGCATGTTGGAGAGTTGAAGAGATGTTGATGTGCGCATGGACAACTGTATCTGAGAGGACAGAATACGCTTAACAGGAGCATTCCCACTGTGTCTTTGGTTTCCCTATATATCTGTAGCACAGTTTGATATCTGACTCCCATGTCTCAAGCCCCATGTGTGTCTGTGGGGAATTGACAGGCACTATGTTTTGCAGTCGACTGTTATCTGTTTGTGGTAACAGAGGCGAATGAGTCGGCACTCAGATGTTATTTCCTAAACAAAGGACTTGCTAAGTGGCGGGCATAAGAGATTTGTCATCAAATGTCTTGACTGTGTCTTCTCTTTGGGGGAAGCAAGAGTAATGCTGTGTGCTAATGGTGTATTGAAAGCACTATGTGCCTGGGGTCATCTTTTTGTATTGTACTGTGCAGATCCACTCAATGGATCTCTCACTGGGTCTGTGTCATAGACAGAAATCGTCTTTGGAGTATTTGACATACAGATCAATTCCCAGTTTACTTTGTTTTTTATTGATATCTGCTTTGTTTGGCCCTGACACATTTTATTATGTATGGATCTAAGTATTTGTTCGGTAGAATAGCCTTAGTGTTTCTGTTTTCTGTTTCTTCTTTGGTCCCCATCACTCACTTTTTTTCCCTGTCTTGATTTTCTCTTTTGTTTGATCCTGTCATTTCAGATAACAATTGCAATTGTTCATGTCACTGACTATTCAAGCCAAAGTCATGATGATGAGATTATCTTGTCAACAGTACAGAGTGTATACGTTCGCTGTATTGATCCGTACACTCCCCTAATAAATGAAGTATCAAGATGGAAGGGTTGGTGCTATTTATACACCCACAACAAAATGATATATTGAACTCATATTCTGCCCTTGTGCATCTTTCTCCTCTCTTCTTTTCTTTTCCTTTTTTTCTTTTCTTTTCTTTTCTTTTCTTTTCTTTTCTTTTCTTTTCCTTTCTTTTCTTTTCTTTTCTCCATTCTTTTCCTTTTTATTTCTAGATTGATGTGGTTGTGGAGATACCCCCACACGAATTTTGTCTGAAAATGTACTCTTTGAGGTCATGTTGGCAGGCTGCGCCGATATATTCCCAGATTCAGAGACTTGGGTGCTGCTGTGGGAGGAGCCACTCATTTTGACTGCAGGGGAGATACAGTAGAGTGGGATAATTTGCCAGAGGCCAGGTCTGTGTACACATCTCTAAAAGATATACTGTAGGTTTGAAGAGGACTGTGTTGGGAAGAAGGTTCGCGAAGTATAGATTTAATGTGTTATTCATTTTTGGTCGGCTCATTGGTTAATGAAAGACTATTACTATCCTCCACACCACAGTGAAAGAGGGCAGATGGAACACAAGTGAAACAATTCTTAACAATTTAGAACAACACCTAAAGCACCTTTTAGTCATACTGTATGGAGATGTTTGACACTGCCCCGTCAGTGTCACTTACACTCTCTTGATCTTATACCTCTTCCCTCCTTCCTTTTACCTAAATACCTTCTAACTTCTGCCCTACTACATATAGATAGGTCACCTTGAAGGAGAAACAGACATGCACCATCTGCTGTGTGTGTGTGTGTGTGCGTGACAATCTGAGAGTGACAGAGGTAGGGAGAGGAAACACAGGTGTGTTGAGATATGTGTGTGTACTGTATGTGCAGTAATGCATGTGTGATATAAAACACATGTGCGTGCATGTGGTGTGGCTGTGTCTGACCTATCCACTCATGACTTTGGGGAACTACAGGAAATCCTTTCATCTACGCCACTATTCTCCCTTTAACAGTTCAATTGGAATAATCTGATCCTTTAATGTTGTTCATATTTTCCTTCTCCCCTCAACCCACAAACTGAGGCAGTTTTTCAAACACCGTGAATAATGAAATGTTCAGCTTGTTTGTCAACTCAGATGTGAGAGGGACATTTCTGGCAGAACTTCAAATAGTGTAGAGATGGTAAAGTTAGAGATTGTTCAGTTGCTAACATTTGTTTCGTATATCCTGACGGAAAGGCACATTTTCCATCTGATACTGTCATGGTATTTTCATCTCATCAGATACACAAGGGAATAACCTTGTGTAAAATTCTTCTGTGGATGATTGATATTTGTGAAGATATTATCTAAGTAAAGCACATACCTAAAAATCTCAAATCAATGCAGCTTTCGATGGAACTGCATCAATGTATCCCTTTGTGATATTTTATTATCACAATCTATGCCTCAAGCAATAATAGAATATCCAAGATTACTGTGAATGGTGTGCATCATGCCACAGATAATCACAGATATCAACAATGAGAGCTATCCATAATGTTTTTGATATTACAATGATCTTATATTGTTTTAATGTATTTCTTTATAGAGAATTGTACAACTGAAAAGCAAATGAAGCAAACTGGAGAATGTTCATGTCATTGGTTCACATTGGTTGGCAGCCTTCCCATGGACCATCGAGTCTATATAGTTTCATATCAGAGCTCTCTCCACACAAACAACAAAGGTACATAATTAACTATGCAAGATTTTTCTTTACAAAGTCACTGTAAATTCACCAAAGGTTTATACTGAATTTGCATTGCCCTTTTGTAGCCTTATTCAGTTTGGCTATTTTTTAGAAATAAGATGAAAAAAAAAGTTAAGTGAAAATGAAGTTTAAGAGTCATTATTTTGCCACTGTAATATGAAAGTCACATTTTTAGACATTCAAAAGTTAAGAAATGGAATCTTCCATTTTTGCAGTTTGAGCAAAAAAACAAAAGAATCCAGAGGAACTTTATAGCTGTCCACGTCAGAGATTACCCTTTTCTTAAAGAGATTACTGTATAAATAGAGTAGAATAGAACGTCTGTTATTGTCATTACAACTAGTGACTACTTGTCATCACTAATACGCCACAGTTTTGTTCCCGCAATGCGACAGAAACCAATTTTCAACGGAGGTCGGAATTCACTGTTTTAACTTAAACCAAGTGCACGGCCAGTGGCAGTTGTACTTTCACCTCTTTCTGAAAGCCTCATGATATACACTTAAGTTTAGTAACCGGTGACTAGAGGTGACACTGTCTTCCCCAGCCACCAACACTCCCGATGCATGACGCTGTATTCATCTGCATAGCTCCACACAAGTAGTATCTGTTGCATATAGTATCATTCTAACGTTTATCAAAGGCAAAAAATGGAACTATTTGTTCATAGGCAATTATGTAGGCAATTATACTAAAGGGGTAGAATGGCATGATCTGTTTAACTGCAGATGTAGGCAATTTTACCAGAGGTGACCAGTATTACGAGGAGATGATTTGGGCAAAAACATCTTTTTGTAAAAGATGACATAGGCAATTCTTTTAAGAGGATGACAAAGTCATTTTATATTAGTTTGCATCTCACTCATTTTTTTATTATCATTTTTGTATTATTTACTTTTTTCTGTATCTTAATCTCTTTAATCTTAGTATTTTCAACACAGACACCGGTGACAGAACCATGAAATGACGTAGGTCTGGGACGACTTAATTTGGGCAATTCCTATCGTCATAATTGATTTGCTGCTAATATCCTGATGTGGCATACAAAAACCCACACTGTGATTTAAGAAAGTTCAACATCTGAGACGACCTGACCTTTCTAATGGGATGCCCATAATTTGCCATGATGACATCACTATGGTCAACCAAAATGATAGGCGATCCATATCCACCCCATGCAAAGCAGTGATGGTTATTGTGCTTTATCTTGGCTGGACTGCTTTGAATGCACAAGGAAAAAGTTGTACCATGATCTTAAGTCTATCAAAACAAACAATATGTCTACAGTAGGAAATGTGCTTATTTCAATACCTGATTTCTCTAGAAATACAAATGACCTCATCACAGAGCAGAAGTAGAAATTTTAACACAGACCCTCACAGTTAGCTGTTTTCAGCAGGGATCATGTGTTTATATCTGCAGTATATGCAAGTAAATTGTAAATTTCAATAACTTTTTCTCTTCCTCATTGTGATCATGAAACGCTGTTGTGTTGCCCAAATCGAAAACAATGTTATCCCATGATGTGGAGACTTCACTACATTGGATAACATTGGTACCAAAGCTGGTCTGTGTGCCAAAGTGTTTATTACGTGCCAACATGTGACCATTAGCCACAACTGCAAAAAAACAAATAAATGGGAGAAATTCGAAAACCAATGGGTCAATTTTTTCTAACCACCTACACAATATTGATGAGAGGACATTGAAGAGGTACACCACACCACTTCATGTTTTTGTCACATGACAAACAAATGTCACCGTGGTCTGTCTGAAGGCAGATGTTGTATGGTTTGCCTGGTTGCTTTGTTACACTTGAATTGCATCATCCTCATCTACTCAAATAAGATGAGTAGAAGCAGTGCATACTGAAGGGCATGTATGAATCATACACCAAAAGTTGAGTGTCTAGTCTATCTTTACGTTATTTTATGTATTTATTTTTTGTATGAAATAATGTATTACCCAATAAAGGAGATTTGACCTGCCCACAATAAAGCACTGCAGTACGTTTTACCAAACCTATAGCTAGACCTTTATGGAATATTTTGAACTTTTTCTCTTTTTTTGTGTTTTTTCAATGTATTAGTAGGGGTTTTATTCTAAAATGGGGCTCATGTAGCTGAAATCTGTGTTTCATTTATTTCTGTCTAGTGTGTGCATAGTCCCTTCTATCTGAAATCATATGAAATAAAATCTGAGATATTTTTATACAGCAGCCTACAATGGCATTAAGTTCACTTAAGTCCACTGACAGATTGTCCTGTTATCTACAGGAAGACTTACAGGGGCAGTTAATTAGATTTGATCACTTACGACTACTCCTCAGCCACTGACAGATCAATGCAGCCTATCACCTAGTTTCCACAGCCCTTTTCTTTCTCTGTTTATCTTCCCTATTTACCATTTTTCTCATCATACTTTCACTTTTCATCATCTATTTCTAACTTTTGCCACCTCCCCATTATTACTGTTGCATAATCTTTAACTTCTAATCTTGTTTATTCTGTTATTCAAATTTTTTGTCCTACACCTGCTATCAAAGTGACTACTGCTAAGCTTATAAGCAATATACTCCGGATGAGTATAATCTGATGATGGTCACATTTAAAAACAAAATCTGAATTGAGCATCTAGACCTGCAGCGTTAACAGAGCTCACCATACCAATTTGGCATGGGAACAGGCACAACACGCACATACAAGATACAGTATGCGCCAGTTTAGATATGGACATAATTCAAACTTTCCCAACACCTTCTAAGAATAGAGTGGCTCTTGTATTTTCTGGGACCATTTGTCTCAATTGGTTTACTGTCTACCAAGTCAGTTTAAAAGCCTCTGTGAAAATAGAGGAGAGTTTAACACTTCCTCATCCTTACCATGGAGCAGAAACAACAAATAATCCAGATTCATAAACTTATCACCACTGCTGCTTGCAAATATCTACACATGGAAATTAAAAGGCACAACAACACAGCACTGTATTTTGGAAAGATTCTTCACCAAAGACTACTGGACATATTGTGACCGGTATCAACCTAGCTAGCTATCAAGCTAGCGCTCTAATTGGCAGGCAAAAGGTTATCAAGTGGTGTGATGTCATTTCATGGGTTTGTGTGTGTGTGTGTGTGTGTGTGTGTGTGTGTGTGTGTGTGTGTGTGTGTGTGTGTGTGTGTGCATTTGTGTGCGTCTTTGTGCCCGTACACGTTGTGTTGCAGCTTTCATGCTTGTGTGCCCGCGTAGGTGTGTGCATGAGCATTTGCACAGGCACCAGCCACAACAGAAAACAGATCAGCTGTGATACTATCTGGGTGTCATTTAGGGTGACATGGTGGAACATGGTGGAACAGTTTATTGGATTCAGTCGCTGCCTATAAAAAGTAACATGGAAATCTGTGAGTAAATCCTATGAAACTACAAATCCGTTGGACACAGTGGATGGAACATGATAGCATCATTTTATTGCTGGTCTTTGTTTGTTATTTGATATGATGCAGTATATAGTGCAGTACTGCACTACAGTATATCTTCAAGAAAAAAATGTCAAAACAACTCGGATTTGGTTTAACAGATTTGGCTTTAGTTCCCGTTTCCTTCATCAAAAAGAACTGGGTTGAAAAGGTCAAGCTAAGCCAGAAGAATGCCTGACGAAAGCCAGCTCAGAGAGAGAAAAGTCGGAATTTCCAGTCACTGCATTTATTTTCCCTGTCTCACTATATGCTATTTTAGGACTATTTTTCTGAGTACATAACATGCGTGTGTGAGGGCAAGTGGTGTGCTACGTATGCATGTATCGTTCCAACTTTTGGGAACATGTAGACCACGCCCTGGATGAGGACTTTTCTTGCTTAATGCAGACATAGACCGGTTGTTGCGTGAGGCAAACGATTGTTGTACACAAGCATACACCGTGAAGAGATGTCCATGTCGCGTGAAATTCCAAGGTGAGTGCAACTCATTTCATTAGAGGAGAGATGAGGGAGGAGGAGGAGGGATGGACCCCAGCAAAATGCACCACCAGGCAAAACTGTCTCTCTCTCTCTCTCTCTCTCTCTCTCACTCTGTTCATCTCTGCCTCTCGGCCTCCACTCCCTGCTGCCAACGGTGAAAAATGCTGATGGGTACATTCTCCTTTTTGGGACATCTATGAGCATCTGTGGTTTAGATAACGGGGGTAAAAAGAGGACCTGATATTCTTAGAGAAAATACCATCGAGGAAATTGTCAACAAAGAAAAAGACAACAATTGCTGCCTTGCATGGAGGCAAACATGGTGCAGTGGTGCAGTTGGGGGATGACAGAACAACTGTTATCGTGAAATATGGAAAATTGATCACCGCGTTGCATTAAATAGCTGAAAATATATGTTTGAGAGTGGGAGAACAACTGGCACGTGTCAACTGAATGAGTGGCATCAAAAGTTGAGTTGTACATCAGATGTAGTAATGGGGGGATTTCATCAGCACTTAGCTGACAAGAGTTTTGTGCTCCCACTGGTATTTATCAGATTGAGGCAACGTTGAGGTCAGTGGCAGGTCAGAAGAAAGGGGCTTAGTTTTCTTCAAAGTGTGGTGGTTACTGTGAATTTCACGCAATTACATTTATTTTGGAAGTAAACATTTCATTTTCCAAGTGCTTGCAGAATAAACAGATGTGTCCTTTGCCTGCCTGAGCACAAAGACAGCTTGTTTGCTGAAAGGAGTTGTCAGAGTGTTTCGGCAGCGTTGCCAGACCTCCTGGCCACCTCTTCAATTCTTTCAACTCGACTGAACCTTAGCACAAAGAGAAGAACTCCATCTACCAGTTACCCAAACCTGGGCTGCCTGCAAGATTGTAAACGCCATTTGTCCAAGCGGGCTGAGTTGCACTGTGTCTAATGGCTTTTAGCAGACTTGGCAGCAGAGTGGCCATGAACCTAATTTACAGGGAAGACGGTACGGTTTATTTCAAAGTCAGACATGGAAGATGCTGTGAGGCATGTTTGGCTGATGAGCCTCCAATAATTTGTGGTAAACGTGCTTGAGCAGACGCAGTAATGAGCCGGTGCACTGGTCCAAATTTATCTCCTTTGGCTGCTTCAACAAGCGGCAATTTTGAAATTCCTCTATCTTGGTCAGTCTATCTAACTGAAACCATATGGATAATTTATGTTGAGGCATTTGCAGAAAGTTTTACATACATCAAAAGACACAATCGGCATTGATCAGGAATCGGGAATCATTTATTGTCATTACAGCATTTGAATTGTGTAACGAAACTAAGATGCCTGCATTCCGATGTAAATATTTCAAAATATTTCAAATAGAGAAAGAAGGAGGGGAAAGAAGAAATAGAGTTTCTATATACACAAAATATAAACACACAATATATATATGATGAATATCATTATGAATTATAGATATCCATATAAATAACGATATGATAAAGATAGCAGCGCAATGCAAGTTTTAACATTTGCCAGATCACCCGCACGTAGAAATAAAAACAGGGAAGACAGAGCACTAACAGTGTTGCTTTTAATTGTCATTATTCCTGGAGGCTCTGAAATACTGGAGCAACGCCGAGGTTAAACCGCATCATCTATAACTGCAGTACCCTCTGCTTGTGTTGTGTTTTGTGGATTTCATGTTAATCCAGGTCAGATAATGACCTGGATAATGATATGGTGGATGTAATTGTGAAGACAAATGTCCATCAAAATTGAAGAAAAAAAAGGATGAAAAAAGGAGGATGTTTTCTGTTATGATCTGGCTATGAACAGACCACTTGCAGGTTCCTATCGTTAGAAACCTTCAGAGCTGATGGCTTAAGTTTACATCTCGACATAAAAATACTCGAGCAACAGTTGAAAACAAGTGAGGTGATGGTCCAGGTACTTCCACAACTGCCGCAAGAAAAAACAGCAACATTCTAAAGCTTGTGGGAAAAGGTCCTCCAAAGCTAGGGCGCAACAATGGTCAAAGAAGTCAAACTCCAAGTTTTCGGTGAGGATACTGGTGAGATAGAACTTCAAGTTGGACCTTTTGCAGGCAGAGTGGTCAGCAAGTCAGCAAGAAAGCAAGCGTGCGCATACTAATGACGGCATTTAGACGGGCACGCTGGAACAGTGCCTGCACCAGAACAGGTGTGCTGAAGTGGAGCGACAGTTAAAGGTAATAACCAATAGGTAAGTCTTGGCTGGAGGACAGAAAAGTCAACAGATGGATGAAGACAAGGGAACGGAGAGAGATGGATTGACAGGTGTCAGAGACTAGTTCCTCTAAGGTGACTTCAGGGTAGAGAGGGCCGAGGGACATAGACGCCTCAATCACAGAAGTTAGAGGCGGAAATAGCATGCTCACAGTCCACTGCTTTACACCTTGCAAGTTAGACCTCACTAGATTCAAAGCTTTATTGGCATATGAACTGCAAAGAAACCATTTTCCCTGCTCAGACGTCTTTGTTGTGTGTTATCGCCGACTGATGGATGAATTAAACAAGGCTGACGCTGTAAAGAGGGATGAACAGTCATGAAAACATTGGAGAGTTGCGGGTTCAATTGCAGGCAGCTCCTACTGCAACTCCCTAGAGTACAGATAAAGATGGGTCAAAAGCAGGGAAGCCACATCCATCAGGAATAATAAAGGATTGCAAGATTCTACAATTACAATCAAATCTTTAGATCAGTGCCAACCAGCCTGTCGACAAACAACGGACCTCTGATTGGCTTTCAGACCAACATTCTTTTGTGGAGGCAAAGCCCCACACACATGCTTCAAAGAAGCCAGCGGCTATTGTTGTGCATTGACAACAACAACCTGCCGCGACCTGAGCAAACACGCCATCGGCCAAGCCTTGTTTTGAATGGCCTCTGAAATGGAAAGAGGCCATTTACTGCTGAGTAAATAGCTTTAGAATGGAGTGACAATGAGAGGGAAGTCAAGGGTGAGCAACCCAACAGTGTGAGCTGGATGCTAATTTGAGATCCCTCACAGGTGTGTCAAACAGAGACACACCATAAACTGGACTGAATCTCACCCACTTGCTCATCGCCTGATTTTCAATACACACGTACTGTATCTGACGGGGAGGGTGTGCGCACACACATTGCACAGTGTCTGCAGGACCGAATGAAAACGTCAAGAGGTTTTCCTTACAGCCCGACTTTCGGGAGTATTATAACACAGCAGGATACAAATTTTCCGGTGGTTGCTGATGCGGAAAATGGCGAAAGACGTCAACTGGGCCAAATGTACTCTGACAAGACGAAGCAGTCTCTGAAACTGAGAAACTTCACGTGGAAATGGTCTAAATCTTACAAAGGGAAAGAGGAAATTGGAAAAAGGAAGTGACAAAACACAATGGACATCCCACAAATTAACAACTAGGAAGGTAAAATAAGCAGCCAACTTAGGTTGATTAGATGAGTTGTCAGACCAGACTGAACCGCTCGTGCAGTTGCCATCTTTTCTACAGCAAACCAGTAACTACCAGTAACTGTCATCTGCTGCCCCCGGACTGCAGTCAAATCCACCATGAGACCAACACTTGCTCAGTCCCAGGATCTGTCCTATTTTCAGATCGTAAACGACACAGAGCCTGGCTTATGTTGATGTTACGTAATTTGTTACACCACATTAAGGCCATCTCTAAAAACAGATCCACTCTACATTCCACTCATATCTAGGTTGCATTGGACACAGCTGACCTGAGCAATGTAATCCATAGAATGGAATTAGAACACAGACTACTTTACCCTCAAAGTAATGAAGCACCGGTACTGTGTGTATCGTGGCTTGCAGCTGGTCAGTAGCCAATGTCAACACACTTCAGGCTGATGGTAACGCTGGTAAGATTGTTTAGTGAATTCATCTTTTCCAGTTGTCCAAGCCACTTGCTGCAATCAAACAACCTAAGTTTGTCGTTTCGTGCACAATGAGACTATGTGAGCGTTCCTCAGTGAGAGCCTCTTGTCAACTCCTTTTGTGACAGTCAGTAGGTAGAACAGCGAACTGCGAGCTGCAGGAGCATTGATCCGCCCGTCACAGTGGATCTTTTTTCCTCAGACTGATTAGTTTTCACAGTTGTCATTGTTTGAAAATGAGAAGTTCATTTTGAAAGCAATTGTCCCTCACAACACATACTATTGTGAACATTTTCTTTGACGAGCTGATGTCATTGAATCATTGCATTGAAGCCAATGTATTCATGTCTTGCTCGGGGCTTATTTTGTCTCTGTACCTCTTGCGCGTTCCTCATGGAGCCCTCATTTTGCTCGCCTGGTCTCCAGTAACTCAGAGGTCACCCTCCTCTACAGGCCCTAGCAAACTCAAAAACATCACATCTTTTTTAACGTTATATTTTCAACAGGTGGAACAGAATCAAAAATCAGTAAGTGAAACATTTTCCACGGAGAAACAAGGT
>OMPJ01010704.1:91337-102259 GCA_900312935.1 Carapus acus
GTTTATTCCATGCACGTTGGAACACTACAGTCCACCACAGACTTGACTTAACAAGCAGTGGAGCATTGCATCTCCATCAGAACAATGCTGCCTCCATTCCAGCGAACCTCCAAATATTCAGTACATCTCTGTACTTTCTTGAGACCGACCTCAAAATATTCCTGGTTTGCAAAGCTCTTTGCAGAGATTGAGTAAATCGTGCCTCTGACATTATTTTGTAATTCGGTTTTATGATGATTATGATGATTGCAGATCTGCCGCAACTATTACATCTACAGGTAAAACCAGTCTCACTGCTTGAATCAGATGAAACTGTCGGAGCAAACATCTCTGTACATATGTAAAGTATTTTGTAGGCTCTACCTTGTGTAGGCCGCTGAGCTGACCGTGTGAATGTGTACATTAGAGTCGCACCTCTACACAGTGAGAAGCATTTTTGCTGTAGCATTTTTGTGAGGATGTCAGTCTTTTTTACCTGACTGCTCTTTGCAGGTCAGGTAAGGTCAGGCTGCTAGTACCTCACCACTGTGAAGTACTGGCAACAAAAATGCATCCACACACAACTTCACCATCCACAAGACACACAACACCTTATTTCAGGCACAATAAGTCCCTCTGGCAAGACAAAACCAGGTGAACGGAAGCGGCAGGTAGTGGGGTGCAAGGGCATCGTGGGCAGTTACTGGAGCCAAACGGGACAAGATGTGCTTTTTACCAGGCGCCTCAGGGAGCAGCAGGACTGATGGACTCACTGATGAGGAGTGTCCTACTTAGATGAAGGGCTGTAAAATCCCAACACATTTGTCCTTAAAGTTTGCACCTTCCATTCACAATTGCACTTTTGTACATTTATCATAGACGGAATGCGAGACAATGGTGAACTAAAGTTGGGCCACGCTTTGAAGTGGTGTATCAAAATACCAGTTGGTTACAAAGCCGGCCATTGTTTTCCCGTCTGACTTGTCCCTCTTGTCATGTTTTGGTCTTTCCCCACGTCTGTATGAGAGTTCAGGGTTTCCCCCCATAGTGTTTAGGTGGGTAATGGTGCCCTGTGTTTTTGGTGCTACCTTTGGTTCCTCAGCAGTGTGCATTCCCCGTTGTTTACTGATCCCAGCTTTAGTTTTTTCCGCCCCAGACAGTCTATTTGAACTCGTCACACTTACAATTTGTCCCCTATCTGCCTATTGCCCAGGTGACTCAAATATTCCCATTACTTACTCTGGTACCCTTGAGCTGGAGTCCCGTCTCTGTAACTCTGTAATACCGTGTTTGCTTTTCACCGTCTACCTTACCTTGAATTTTTCCAATGTAACTGTATTTTGCCCCGAGTTTGGTTTCTGTAGATTTTAAGTCTGCGCACCAGGGTTACTCAGTGTCACTGCTACCATTGCAATGTTTGATGTAGGAATTTGTCTCCTAGCTTCGACTGCCTGCATCTGGTGCCTCATGCCATTAATCCTCAGTTCAGCCATGACGGTTCTGTAGGCTTTAAGATGGTCTATCTGCCGAGTTTACCATGCTTTCTGGATGATTGCCCATGCTACTCCTGTCACATATTTTGGGCACCTTTAATTCTACCTGTGAGATCCATTTGCAAAGTCTATTATGCGTTCCATGTTCCTGAAGTACAAACATGTTCAGCTTCAGTCATTTAGTTTGTTATCAACGTTGAACTTGAAGAGCTTCCCAGATGAGAAGCGAACCACCTTCAATAGCCAACCAAGTCTAATTGCAATGACTGAAGCTGTACGTGCAGCCCGTACCTCATTACACACACAAAAAAAAATCAAGGTTTTCCTAATGGGGTACACATGTTCAGACCCAATTATGCACTGCAATCTAAATGAGGGCTCTAATATCTCATCTGTCCTCAGAAAAAGTATGCACCTCAGAGCAGCTGTGTGATTTAAACATATGCGTGGCCGTGGTTTTATGTGTGCCCTCGTAAATGACCATAATGTTAAGTTGCAGGCGCATGATTTTCCCAGGCTAACACACACTGCGTGGTGAAACAACCGACTGGTACTGACTCACTCACTTTCCCTGCAAGAGGGCGTGTCACATCTAACATGTTGAACATCGTCCTGGACATGTGACAGTTAAATGGTTTCACAGCTGTCAGAGCAAGTGTAAATATGCAAATGTGGCATACTGTCGTCATGACAACCGAGCTCAACAGATCAGGCCAAAATGTTTTAACATCACTGGCGTCTCGTTTTGGAGGCCTGCATTCCAGCTTTGTTTAACACCTCGCATCCGCACACATTCTCCCAAATCTCTGTGGGAAATGTGAGAAAGCCATATAAGGAGATTTACTGTCTCCCACTTCCAACCGAGCAGAAGACGCCGAAAGTGGGGCAGGACTGTTTTTCTTTTCCTTTCGCTCTTGAATTCCTCCTCCATCTCACACATGTGTCCCTGCGCAGTGGACAACCCACATGCCTCTAGACAATCTGACTCAATGTGCAGAAAAAAACCATCTAATCTGGCTCTCCAATGTCTTTCTGGCACGCTCAGAGCAGATTATTGCTGATCATGTTCATGCATCCTGCACACTGTGACATGAACTCCACAGACTCACATGTTCCTCACTCCTGCACTTGTGCGACCCACGGTTTCCTCCACCACCATCAAAGTGTGAGAAATGAACCAACTGTTGTTAGTGGGACATTGGTGCATCTTTGAGGATGACACAAGTCAATTGGAGGAAATCGTATCAAGAGAGAAAAGTCAAGGCATCGCAGAAACGTCATGCCACATCACAGGCCTTCCATTTGGGCATAGCGTCAAGAGGATTTTGCGATATTTGCCATTGTTTGGCCAGGGAGTGATGGATAACACACACTCAACTCACACTGGGGGTTTGGCCAGTGCACAGAGGGAGGTTTACATCTACAATAAGGTGGAAATGACTGAATAGATTTGGTACTTGTTCTTGTGCGGTTCACACTTCTTGGTACTTGTTCTTGGTACTTGTTCTTGTGCGGTTCACACAGCTCCTCTGCTTGGACTCGGACTTTGTCAGTGTAAATCAGGTGGAGACAAAAAAAATATTCGAATCAGAGTTGAGGAAATAAAAAGACAAGAAAAAAAGGTTACTACCTGACAACACTGTATCAGCTCAAATGAATTGCACAGCTTTGCTACAATAAGTTGGTGTTGGACAACTTGTCACTGGTCAAAGCCCACCTAGATTTAATGAACTAACTTGCAAATGCAAATGTTCATTTGTTATATATTCACGACATACTCTTTTGTGTCTCTATGAAACCGGTATTTTTATTGGCAACTGACACTGGCAATAAAATCCAAAGGCGTGACTAAAAGCTGAACATTCATTTATATTAAATTTCTGACGTATGCCAATAAAATAACTGCCAGCAGAAGTGTGTCATGCTTGCAGTCCAGTATGATACTTTGCAGTGAAAGAAAAGATGGAAGTGTTCCAAGTCTCAACAAAACAGCAATGATGCCAACACATCCCAGAAATGTGATATTTCTGAGGAAGGTGACATACAGTAATTTAAAGAAAGCACTGCCCACTGACCCATAGAGAGGGATGGTTGAGCCAAATCTAAATACAGTATGAATTCTGTCTTGTTTCACTGTTTATTGTACAATCTTAGTGCTGTTTGTTTCCGTCTAGGTCCTACTGAAGGGGAAATAGGTTACAGATAAGACAGAGGATAGAATCAAGAGAGGCGCAGGACGAGGCGTGAAAACCAAAGAGAGGCGATGAGGAAAGAGTTACGCAACATGTCGTGCAAGCAGGGAGGCTTTTGTATCCACTCGAACTGGAACGCCTTCAGCAAACAGCCACATGCAAAAGTGGAGCACCATCTTGCCTGCTGGATGTAAAAATACAATTGTGAGTGTTTGCGTGGTTGGTTGCAAACACGGCAATGACTGCTTCAGCTGGGAGGGACTGGAACTGAGCTACATCATAAAATGGTCCAAGAGTTTGTGCTGATTGGCTACTGGCAACCTTTGACAGATACTGTATAATCTTTTGTTGAACTCCCTCCCTCAGAACAACTTTGCTTTTTCAGTCTTACCAATTTAAGAATAGTTTACTATTTGTGGGTGGTGATATTTGACCTAAAGGCCACGACCAGTGGTACTGGCCTGAAAAAACAAAACAGAACAAAACAAAAGCAAACAAAAAACTCCAAACAAACAAGAGTAATGCAGTTTGATCAAAGATCAAATATTCATTGCTTATTGCCACACAAAAATCTTCTGTTTGCAGCCCTACGTCCTCAGTTACACAAAATAATGCAAAATACACTCCAAAGCAATACGACACCAATGCCCCAATAGCAGAGAGATCCCCAAGTATGAGGTAGGATGTCAACCAGCAGCAATGACATCAATACAGATGTACTGTACTGCAGTACATACATTATTTTGTCAGTGGGAATTTAGAAATATGGCAGCAAAAGGTAAAGAAATGTCAACTAGTGTCACGTTTGTTTGAGGTCTTTGGTACTTCAACTGGCTAAAGTTAGGAGGAAACTGCAGTTATTACTTGCTAAACAGGTTGCAAGCATCAATAGTTTGTGTTGGTTTATTTTTCCGATAAGAGGGTCACATTCCGGTTTCAAATTAAATGTGAATTCTTTGGAATCCTTGCAGATGTTTGCCTGAACCCTGCCCTGCCATTATCCAACTCCTCGGTAATGAGACTTTCCTTACGGTAAACATGGGTGGGGAGAGGGGAAAAAAACTAAAAAAAAGCAGGCCCACAGAAATTTTAGTCTGTTGAAGTCACGTCAGCACCAAAACAAACCTGAGGTGTTGTGAAAGAGATGGAAGGAGGGAACCAATGAGAATCGTTCACTAAAGGCACAGCAATGAAGCTATTTGTCTCTATCACTCTCTAAGTGCCTGCGGTACATTCAAATTAATCTCTGTGAGCTCATTTTGATGAGCAGCTTTCGTGAATTACAACCTGCAAAGATTGACACATTTCGCACGTTTAAAGATTCCTTGACTTCAGGGAATGGAAAATTCTGTGAGCGCTTCAAAGCTTTTGGTGCAGTAATTGGCCTCCTCCTCTTAACTCCTGTACGGGGCGCATGTTGAAATCCTGCTTTTTCTCACAAAGTCTGGGAAAAACCACCGGGAGCCACACCAAAATACCACTTGAAGCTTTTCCCTGTGCATTACTCTGGCAAAGTAAAACCTCAGTAGTTTCCCAGAAAACAACCATTTCCGCTATTGAGTCTGGCATGTCCCGAAGGTCCAGAATGTGTGAAATTGGGTTATTATTTGAAGATTCTTTACAAAACCTGTAAATTAAAGATACCAAATACATGTAACTGGGAAACTTGCACAATTTATTGGGTCGAATCAAATTTCTTGTTCCAAGACGGCACTACAGTTGCTACCTGCAGAGAAAGGACATGCACTATGTGGAACCAAACACTTGGGGTTGAAAACACAAATCCATGTTTCCACCACAAACTGTTATCAGGGAGTGTACAGACGTTCAAATTCTAATGTACACTCATCCGGTTGTGGTTTGGGTGCTGAATGTCAAATAGCATAAAGCTGCTAGATTGTTTTGCCATTTTCACGAGAGCACATTTTGACATGGAGTCACTTTTCAATCACAATATTTTTCAAAAGTCCAACCCCAACAAAATTCAACCAAAATGATATTTCTGCATTCAAGCGTCGGAATTAAGTTTCTTTGAATGTGAGAATGGGCAGAGAGGAAGGTTGAAGAGGTGTACAACATTTGAATTAGGGCATTTTGAGGATCAGAAATGGAACCTTGCACTGCAAACACCGGTAAAATGGATCCTCTCAAATAGCTTCTTGAAATTAGAACAGTCCCCTCACACACAGGCAGACTCTGAGGTGTTTGTGTGACTGACATGCGTGAGGAGTAAGGCATCTTGGGTTTCACCAACCAAACCGGCCTCGTGTCCCTCACACATCCACTCAGCCGTGCGTACGCAAAACTCGTCAACGCAACCATGGCAGTGGAATGAGGTGTGCTGATGGGGAAACCGCAATGTGATACACACACCCAAGCACACACACGTGATCAGAAGGGCAGGGAAACAAGACCTGAGGGAAGGAAACAAATCATAATTTGGAAAATGGAGTTAAACTACTTTAACGTCGCAGAGATCTGAATTGGACTTGAAACACAAATCTGTATTTTCTATCCTTCTCCCTGTTGCTCCCTTTTCCAACTATTTAGTTTTTTTTTGTGTGTGTGTGTGTGTGTGTGTGTGTGTGTTACAGTGGGGGCGTTGCGGCAGATGGCACGGCCCCGGGGTAGAGGACAGAGAGAGCGAGTGAGCGAGCGAGCAGTTAGTTCACACTCTCCCTCTGATGGTTACAGAGGATTTCTATCCTCCAAAGAATCCACCCGAATGAGAAAAGAAGTGACGCTGCTGTCAGCGTATCAGTGAGAGGCAGAAAGCAGGCCGGTGCAGTGGTCACGCTGACAAGTCGTCTCCAACAGTGTTTCTGCAGCTCCTTGAGCCTGTATGGAGACAGAGTGACTCACTGTAATGTTGTTCATATGTTCAGGTTATTTTCCAGGCGTGCAGCACACAGACACACATCCTGGTGTGGAACAGGTGATGCAGGCTCATAAAAAGAAAACTCAAATCCATTTCTTGCACAACACCCCCAGAGGCTCTTAAAACAATGTGAGCGACACAAACCAGAGACATGTCCCGACTGACATCAACCTGTGACGGCTGAGTGGGAATAGAGGGCAAAATGTACTTGGCACGCTTATGTGGGTTACATCTCCACGGCTGCTGAGTTTCCAAATCCTGGTTAATATCTGTAGATGCAATGTTGATAAATATCTTTGACAGCGTATGAGCAGATTACATAACCTCAACTATCACTGGTGTGCTGGACAACTCACTCCAGCTCACACACATTTTTAGGAAAAGCAAACTTTCTGGAGATGTATTTTCCACTTTGACAGTGAGGTATCAGCCTGACTTTTCTGTGGCCAGCAAATTGGAATTCCACCTGTTCCCAGTGTGACGAATCGGAGCAGAGAATTGGCTCTGGTGTCATTATCGCCCCCAGTAAACAAGCGGACAGTTGACAGATGACAGTGGCTAATTGGAAAACTAATGAGGTCCAGAAACACAGCCTGGAGTCCAGCGTGTGTGAGCGTGGCCCTAATGTGTGTCTGTGTGGGTGTAATGTAGAGAATAATGAGTTCTAGCAAGAAGGTCAAGAGGAGAGATGGGCCTCGTGGAGAGCAGATGCTCACCAAAACAAGCCGCACCGTCGTCAAAGAACCTCCCTGTCAGAATGACACCTTCAGAAAGAATCTTTGTTTCTGGACCGTCAGCATCTCACTCAACCAGCCCCAGAGCCCAGTGCTGGGTTATTGGGATTTGGTGTTTTTGGGGCTTTCAGTGATGACCCACTAATCACGGCGTGATTTAAGTAAGACCTTGAAATGTCTCTTTTATTCTTTGTGACTACAGCTTGTGCTCTTTTGTCCTTGCTGCACACTTTGCAAATGTGTGCAAAAGTGTGCAGTGACAGTAAGTGGGATCACGTTGCACTTCATTTCTTTTTAAAGCTGTAATGTTTGGGAGGACAACAGGGGATCGGAAGGACTGTTTGGATTTTTTGACCATTTGACTCTCAGATTCCCAGTCCATTCCCAGTTTATGTAAGATTTGCTTGACACTGTTGGTGAAAACTGAAAAACGTCTTGAAAAAGCAAAACACGATGTTGCAAACATGCGATTAATCGCCGTTAACTACAGAATATTGATCGCATCAATCCGAACCTCATGTGACACCAGGGCTGGATTCAGATTACTCACTTTACACAACATTTCTATGTCAGATCTCAGTCCTCATGGTCTGAGCATGGATTCTGTGCCAGTCCCTGTGAAAAAACCAAACCCTTACCAAAAACAAACAAAAAAAAAACAGTTAATGTTTCTGTTGTTCATGTTACCTGCCTGGATGTTCAAAGACACAAACACACGCACGCACGCACGCGCGCACGGGAAAGGAGAGACACACACAAGACGACACCAGCAGTGACGCACCTGTGTGATTAAATAACCGTTGTGATAGTGTCACCATGGTCATCCCTGCCAACTGCCACACTGTGTGTCATGGCTGCCGGTGGCTCATTGTGTGTGACCTCACACCCTTTGGCTTGTCTCTTAACTCACGGAGGCGTATTTTATGATCCACCTCGCACGCAAACGGCAATAACAGCATGTAGGTCAGCAAAGACGAGAGAAGAGGACTAAACAGTTGTGTTGGGAATAAGAAAGAACGGCAGCAGTCAGTGGGGTAAGCGGTGGGGGGGCAGCAGGGACCATGAGAAGGAGGAGTGGTGGAGGGGAGGAGGGATGGAGGGGCTCACGGGGCGCAGGAGATACCAGGGTGTGACCTCAGCCTTGACCCTGACATGTCATCCGCCATATGGCCCAGATTTATGGAGAGGAGTCAGTCCAAGCCAGTGGGCTGAATAATCAGAAAGCATGGCTGAGCTGCAGGAGTCCGAGTCTGAGACTGTTGGGAAACAGCCGGAAAAGAAAGCGGAGCGGATCACCCGTCTGGGACGGCATGAGAGGGCCAGGCAGACAGGCCACTGTCGTGATCTGAGATGATTTGAACGCCCAATACGTACACGTACCCCCCTATATCTGTACAGTTCAGTTGATCTGGCAATCCAGGGAATTAAAGGGATACGTTCCATGACCTCGCGTGGATGTGGAAAATGATGGACAAGTGACGCACCCTTAAAATCACTCACTAGCTCAGGGGTTGGGAACCTCTTGTGGACCAACATTTTTTGAGTTTTTCCTGGGTTGTCAAACAAACATTTAGTGGAAACTTTAGTTGGGCAAAGCAACGTTAAGATGCAGAGGCAGCATTTGTGTTCCAGCTGGTGGAGGATCATCACCTGTGTGAGTGGGAGTCGATGTTTCCTCTCTGACTGAACGTGTCATCTGTGTCTACAGTGAGTTGCACTAATGCTGGAACCAGAATAACCAGATTCCCTCTTGTCTGCTGTGATTACAGGTGTCCCTATTTTCTCTTCGTTCACTTCCACTGCAGCTGTTGGAAACCAAACCATCGCGTGTCCCGAGGCAGAGCGGCAGCGTGTGAGCCGTACGCTTCCCTCTGACGGAGGCACAACAACAAACTGCGCACAATGCAACAGCACTCGCGTTTATTGACAGCGACGTGCAACAGATCTCACCCAGAGTCACACGGGGGGCAACAACACACGTCATTAGTTGGAGGAGCGAGTTCTATCAGAGCGCCGCTCGCTCGCTGCCGCCGTGGTGCGTTTGATCTCTGGGAAACCGCCCAATAATCCATCACTCTCCACACACTCTGCCAGCCTTTTGTCACTCCATTCATTTCATCTGACTCGCCCCAAATAAGAAATTAAACACCTTCTACACTAACTCATCCACCCAACAGAGTCCAGTGCGGCCATTAACAGTGTTTATGTTCCAACTTGTGTCTTCTTTACTTTGCTAACTGTGTGTGTGTGTGTGTGTGTGTGTGTGTGCGCGCGTGCACGCGCTCAAGCTGAACCATCGTTGGCGCAGTGTCATGTGGAGCGTGGGACTTGGGCCGTCTTTATTACAATAACATCCAAACCAGCCAGGCACACGTACGCGCACACACACACGCACACACACGCACACACAAACACACACACACACGTGCACACACGCTTACAAACATGCAAGCAAGCGCACATGCACTCACACGCACACATACGAATGCACACACTGATGCTCACACACACCCTCCCTCTATTCAGTCTTGTTTTTGGATATAAAGAAAAGTCACACAGAGTGTTAATGACAGAAGCTCCTCTGTGCATGAATGTGTGTGTGACAGGGGCTTGTTGGGCGAATGATCGATGACCTCTTTCCGCCTCTTTGTGTGTATTATGGACTCACAAAATAACACCAAATAGAACTCGGCAGTTTGCATCTGCGCTGTGATGTATGGCCTCTGCTGTAGGAGATTTTTAAATGTTTGATTAGCCCGCTTTCAAAACCGGATTATTAAGGTTATTAATATTATGTATTGTTAAATGTTGATGGTGGGCTGTTGTTGCTTAACAGTGTGGGAGGAGGATGCTTTGGGGTTTGTTTGTTTGTGTCTGTGTGTGTGTGTGTGTGTGTGTGTGAGTTTGGGCCTCTAATATGTGTGTTGTTCCACCGGTCACGTGTTAAGCTATTGGAACGACGTTTCAACGCATCACAACTTGTTTTTTCTCCTCACAGCCCCTGAGACTCATTTTAATTTCCATTCTCTGGAGCAGGGCTCACAACCTCCTGCCTGCAGGCACACGGGCGCCTGCAAGGGCCACAAACTGAAATGTGGGCCATGTTCCACAAATGTGGGGAATAATTACCTTGAGCTCAATTCAGTTCAATTCAATTCAATTTTATTTGTACTGCACCAAGTCAATATATACAGTATATAATATACTGTATATATACTGTATATATACGTATATCTTTGGCTACATAACATGCTATACATTGTGCCATGGGTGGTGCTACTTGGTGCCCTTGACATGGTCCTCAATCTCAAAAAGGTTCAAGAGTTTCTCTCTCAGAAGTACAGGCCAAGACATCAGATTTGAGAAGTTGTGTCAGACGCCTAATAAGTGGCCAGTGTGTCCTGAGAGCTGCGTGCACAGGTTGTTGTAGCTGCATCACTTAGTAGGCCAACGCTCAAAGAGCTGCACCCTCAACAGGTGCTGCCACACTGACAAAATGACTTTGCTTCCAACGCCACCGTCTGTTTGCGTCGCCGGGGCAGCGGTTTCACGTCTAGAGCCACGCAACAGGAAAACACACAACAGACAAATGATTAAAACAATCAGCGTCATCCAGTCAGAGACGCTGCCTCTCCCGCCAGTGAGC
>OMPJ01010705.1:0-12386 GCA_900312935.1 Carapus acus
GGAGCGTTTTTCTCCTTGTAAATACTTGTCCTCCTTGCGTTATCCTTCCTCTGTGTATATATACCCCACCCCCCTTGCCCCGTAACAGAACGTCTTTATTTATTATTTCTTTATTTTATGCTTCCTTACGCGCGGCATCCAATGCAGGGTGGCAAAGTAAGAATTTCATTGTGCAGGGAAACTTGTTTCTATATTGTGCATATGACAATAAAGCTTTGAATCTGAACTGATACTCGTCTGTGGGTCAATAGGTACCGAGCCACAGAACTTAAACTATTTCCGTTTTATTTACCATCTGATTCACAACAATGTTTTATTTTGGAAGGTGACCAGATCCTCTCTGTCATATCTGTCCACGACACATTGACGTGTGTAAAGGCGCTTGCCTCGGTCACACATGTCATTTCATATCTGCCTCTGATGGCGAACCTTGGTATGAAACCGTTGAGTGCGCTAGCTTCTAAAACTGAGCAAGATGGCAGCACGTATAAATGTGGCAGCTCAGTGCTCTTCATTCCAGTGTTTTGTTTCGTTAATACACGTTCTAATTGTACTTACTACCTCCACGTCCTGCCGGGCAAATAATAGCTACGGCCTGAAAGAACTTCTTAATAATATCGGTCTCCGCAGCGAGGGGAGTAGTTCAACTGACTTTCTCCGCAACCACAATTTACCGCAATAGTTTTCCTTTAAAAGACATGACACAAAATGAGCATATCCTGCCACATAATGGATTTTATTCGTTTAGATTCCAAGTCAGCATACACAGCTGCTGACAGCAATTTCTAATGGCTGCATAAAACGGCTGCTGTGTGTCAATGATCTGTTGGCTTGGATCAAATACTGATGCTCATACCCAGGCTCTTCAGCCAGGTCTCACATACAAGTTTCATCTTAAGAGGAGTTCAACAGGTCGCAATGCACCATGACTTGGTTTGTTGTAATCTGGAAGTGGATGACCTGATGCCAGATGACACTCATGGATGCTCCAAATCAACAGCCAGAAAAAAGAAGTCAACGCCATCGCTCCTTACTCCCTGCTTCACAAGGTTGTGGATATTGTCCTCTCAGTGGATAGCGTCTCCACCTTGCTGTGTACGGAGGTCCCCAACCTTGGTGTCAGCCCAGACTCAAGTGTTTCAAAATGATGGACGGGCTTCAACATGTTCAGAAGTCGACTGCCAGGGTTCTCACCCGCACCAAATCCTGGCAGCACATCACCCTCAAACAGCTGCTATGGCTCCCCATCCAATACTGGAAAACCTTCAAACTTGTCATTCTGAAGTACAAATCCCTACATGCACTCGCCCCTCAGAATTTAACCAACCTCCCTCATGTTCACCTTCACTCACACAACCTGTGATCTACCAACCTGAGTGTCCTCATCATCCCTTGCACAAGCAGATGCATCTTTGGGAGTAGAGCCTTCAGTGGAGCAGCCACTACTCTTTGGGACTCACTCCAAAGAGTGGGTTGATCTATGTACTTGCTCATGGCCTTTATCTCATGGTTATGAGCAATTGTTTATTCGAGGAATTTCAGTCAGGTTTCAGAATGCCTCAGAGCATGGAGATGGCACTGGTTAAGGTCATAAACGCTTCAGAGAAAGGTCATGTTTCTGTGCTTGTTCTTCTAGGTCAGTGTTTTTCAACTAGTTTGACGGTTAGTCATTAGGTGTGCTGCGGACAAAGTCGTCGCGTTCAGTTTGTACATGTTAACATGTTTTCTGAGCACACTAGGGTTAGACATGGGTCCCACAGGGCTCCGTACTCGGACCGATTCTGTTTATCTTATACAGTATATGTTTCCTTGAGGTGGCATCATTAGAAAACACTCCATCAACTTCCATTGCTATACTGTGGACACACAACTGTATCTATCATTGAAACATGAGGAAACCAACCATCTGGCTGAACTTCAGGCTTGCCTTTGGGACATACTGTAAAGACGTAGATGACCTGTAACTTTCTGTTGCTCAACGCAGATAAAACTGAAGTTATTGTTGTTGGTCCAGAGCACCTTAGAAACTCCTTATGTAATGATATTGCTACTTTGGACAGCTTTACCTTGGCCTCCTGCAACACCGTGAAAAATTTAGATGTTCATCGATCAAGACCTGTCACTGAATGCCCACGCAAAACTAACGTCAAGAACTGCCTTCTTTCACTTACCTAACATTGCTAAGGTTAGGCACATGCTGGCATAAAAAAACGGTGAAAAGCTCAATCATGCTTTTCAGGCTGGATTATAGTCATTCTTTATCAGCAGGCTGTAGCAACAAGACATCAGAGTCTCTCCACTTGGTTCAGAATGTTGCAGCACATATACTGACAGGAAGTAAGAAAAGAGACCACATCTCCCCAGTGTCAGCTTCTCTGCACTGGCTGCCCATAAAATCTTCCACTCACTTACAAAGCGCTCAGTAATCAGGCAACACCATGCCTTAAAGAGCTGATTGTGCTTATCATCCAACCAGAGCTCTGCAATCCAAAAACCCAGGGTTACTGGTGATTCCTAAAATCTGTAGGAGTAGAATTGGGGGCAGGGCCTTTCGCTAAAAGGGCTCCTGTCCTGTGGAAACATCTTCCAATTTCAGTCGGAAGGATACCTCCACAATGTTTAAGAGTGAGCTAAAAACTTTCCTTATATAGAAAGCTTATAGTCAGACAAAACTATGCGGCCAGAATTAGATGACACACTGAGCTTTCCCCTCCTCCTCATCCTCTTCCTCCATCTCCTCTCCCTATCCGCCTCACTAGGATCCATCCCTTGGCTGCTTCCGTCTTGTAAATGCATGTCACTAATTGGGCTTCTTCCCCAGACTTTTGTCTTGTGCTTTATTAACCTGCAGTCGACTGCTAGAACAGCACCAGTGATGACGGACCTCCAATCATCTGGGTCGTGCTCCTACTGCTGTGTATCCCTACACCTGTGCATCCCTACACCTCCATTTCTCTCTCCTTTCCTCTCTCTTTCAATCCAACCAGTTAAGGCAGTGGGCCACCCACCTGCATCCTGGCCTGCCCTTGGTTTCTTCCCTTTAATGGAAGTTTTTCCTCACCACTGCTACTATTGGGGGATATGATGGGTCTCTGTATGTCCATTCCATAAACCTGACTTTTTACATGTTGAGGAGCACTACCTGCTTCATTTTGTAAAGCGCTTTGAGATAACCTCTGTTATTTGGCGCTATACAAATTACATTGACTTGACTTGACTCCTACAACATCTTTACCAAGCCCAAACTCTAGAGTCCTTTAAATATATGTTGAAGAGGCACTTGTTCTCCTAGGTCTTTGCCTGCAAAATCTGTTGTCTTTTTTTTGCTATGTTGTTTTATTATTGATAAGAGTCCTTTGTTTGTGTGTAAGAGGTCGATCTCAACAATGATTAATTGATTTTATATTGCTCGGGGTATTGACACAGCTGGGCACATTTTTGCCATTTTATGGTCCTGTTTCAGATACAGCTGGGTCAGAGTCTTGATCTGTTGATGTGTGAGGGAAATCACTTGCTGAGCAATGTGCAGCTGAGCGCACGTCCTTCACTCATTTGTGATGATGGAGTTTGTGCTGTTGTTCTGCAGGATATCTGGCTGTTGCCTGAGCTAATACAATTAAAATGACTGTCTAAATGAAGACAGTCTGATTGGATTTGTTAGGCTTAATCCCTTGAGAAGAGTCTGTGGTGTAATTTGGCATCAAACTTCAGCGTACCAGGAGATTGACAATTACCATGATTGCCTCTAATGAAACAATGCATGTTCTCCGCTCCATAAAGTAAAACAATACATGTAGAATAGGATACAAAAGATAATTACAAAGTGTTGCACAGCCTCTTGCAGCAAAAACGACACTCTCTACACCAGGGGTGCCCACACTTTTTTGGCTGGCCATCTACTTTCAAAATTGCCAAGTCAAAGAAATCTACCCCCCTAAAAATTAAATAAATTATATCTTAGAATGTATATGTACACACTCTCTCTTTCTCTCTCACACACACATACATATGTAACTTGTTGTTGTATGTATGTATGTATGTATGTATTTATGTATGTAAGTATGTACTGTATGTATGTACATATACATTGAGAGAGATCGATAGAGCGATAGATAGAGCGATAGAGCGATGGATAGATAGATAGATAGATAGATAGATAGATAGATAGATAGATAGATAGATAGATAGATAGAGTGTTCTTTCATGGGCATTAACGCATTAATGTTAACAGCTCCTCTTTTTCATTCAAGTCAATAGATTCCTCCAAAAGTCCAATTACAGTGAGAAAATTGCAGTGAGTAATCTGCGATGTCCGTCAAAAGCTGCTGGGTCAGATCCTGCTGAAACTCTACTTCATGACAGCTCGACAACTTTGATCGAAGATAATATTTATATACCTATTGTATATGCCTTGTTTTTTTTTTTTTTTTTGAGTCTTTCAAAGTAGTTCATTCACTTTTCTCTTTCTTTGCTCGATTTGTGGAGGAGAGTTGGTATCGTAGCGTTTATGGACAGATCGAAAATGCCGCTCCACTTCTTCCCTCTTTGTCACAGCCTCGGTAGACTGACAGATGAGGCAAACACTACTTTGTCTTGCTCCCCTACTCATTTTTATACCCTTTTTAATTTTGAGAGAAAAAACGAGAGCTAAACATTGGAGGCTTACTTTGCCAGCTTGTTAGCTTTGCTGCACTTAGTGCTGTAAATTAAGCATGTGTAGTGACCTAAGTGCCGTTGTTTTTTTTTTTTCAACAATGCCACGCGATCAACCCACACTACCTTTGTGAACAACTAGTAGATCGCGATCGATGTTATGGGTGCCCCCACTCTACACGCTAAATCACTGACCTGACCAATATTGGGCACCCTTGGGGGATCTTATGACTTCAAACCACACCGGCAGTGTATGACATTTGTATAATTTGCCTTTCTGAAAGCAGGTTCTCAGGTTCAGGTTCAGGCACAATCATGGAGATTATATCAAAACGAATCAAAAATATGAAGAATGTTTTTCAAATTCAAAATGTTTTTCTGCCCATTGAGTGAATGTGAATTTTGGCATTTGAAAGATGTCTGTTGACACACATCACATAAGCAATGGCACTGCAGTCCAATGGTCTAATCAAAATTCCCTGTTTAAAATGTTTATGTGGCAAATCGGCAACAAAAAATATCAGCAATTTCCTGTTCGCAGTCATTGGTATGAAACTCCTCCAAATTCTTAATTTCCACAGTGAGCACACAATGAGGCTCCTGGGTAGTTAAAACACCAAACATGGGCACCAGTGTGTGGCCAAAAGAATTCACCTCCATCTTCATGTGGAGGTATGCCGTGGTACCATTTTATCACAACTTGCCATTGAAAGCATTCTATTAAACCTCACACTCTATTTAGTGCTCTAGTTTAAACTAGCAGATGAAATGAAGTGAAAACAATGGCTCTGCCTTGTCAGTCCCATTTCTCCTCCTTCACTTTGCCTTACTGGTCACCATCCTCAATGTCCTTTTAAATATCTAGTAAGGTTGTATTTGTAAAGAGAGGAGGTTTTATTTTTTGGCCAGACAGTAAAGCATACAAACAAAAGTTCATTGAGTCACGGAGACATTTCCCTCCCACTCCAAGCTTTTTCTTTATTTCTTGACAGTTCAGAACTGAGGTAACCTTTTTGGGTTGTGAAACTGCAGGGACGGAGGTAATATGCATTTCAAAGTTAACCTTTGCTGCAGCATCATCACTAGTTTTTACTGAGATGAGTTACCCTTTTCCTCATTTAGTCGTCAGCTCTTTACATCCTCCATCTTCTCTCCATTCCTTCCATTTATTGCCTCCTCTATTCACTCTTCTGCACTCCTGCTCATTCCAACTATCACACTCCCACCTTCTCTCTTTCTAAATTTTGCTTTGCCTCGCTCTGTCTCTTCAGCCAACTAACCGAGCATGAGATTAGCTAATTAATGGGTGTCTGTTGGCCCTGCAAAGACAGCTGGGTAATTTGCTGAGAAAAGAGGAGTGGGTGAAAGAGCATCAGGAGGAGAAGAGGACTATGGGAGCCAAAAATGGAACGGCAAGAGTTGTGTCATTATATAAGCTGTGGGGAAAAAAGAAAAAAAAAACGTTTTGGCTGTGTGACACATCTGTTGAGTGCTGATTAAAAATAATGTAACGATAGTGAATCATGGCACACTAGTTTTGAATGCATAGTGCAAAATGAACAGTTAAGAAATGCCCTTGGCTGTGGTTGCAGGTATAAAATACTATTACTTATACACATCAAGCCAAGTCAGTTTAATTTGAACAGCGCCAAATCTAAATAGGGGTCGACTCAAGGCGCTTTACAAAATGGAGCAGGTAGTGCTCCTCAGCATGTAAACAGTCAAGGTGTACGGGAGATCACATCAAAGGAGATAGTACTTGTTTCAGTTCTGTTGCGATAAATTCACTTGAAATCAAAAATGACGCCCCTACACAGAGGGAAGAGGGGTTAGATTCAGGTAATTTCAAAATAATTAGTTTTAATTAGTTTCAGATTCAACACTTCACGCTTGTTTGCCTAACTTTCCATTACCAGAAGCACCAGCTGCATCATGTGTCAGCGTCACTGTGTGTGTGTGAACCTGTGAGGAACAATGCTTTGTTTTCTCTCTGAGGAGATCTGTGAATTTAACTTAAGCACCACAGCAGAAAAATATATCACGATGAAAGATACTGTCACCTTTCTTGACACAGCTTCAAAAAGAGTCAGATACAACGATGACGTTGCTGCTTCAGGATCGACTAGGGTGTGCTAACTGCGCTGCAAAAACCAAACAAGCGCACAGACAGACATACACATACAGACACGTGCACAAACACACATACTCTTATCCATGACATTCTTGTCAGTCCTGTAATTAATAACAGTAATTGGCTGCATGTATCAGCACAAAGAGAGAATATCAAAGCGAGAGCAGCAAGGTCAAGAGATCAGGCAAGGCTCACAAAGCGTTCGAGCATTTCATAAACCAACAAATCAATTGAAAATCTTTCATCACCACTGATAATGTGAGTGCTTGCAGCCACCTGACTCAAAGCATTGAGAGCAAAATATCTGACTAGCATGAAACCCAGGAATAAATGAATTATGTTAGAGTTGATTCAATCTCAATATGGCACGACTGACACAAACACACAATTAACTGGTTGGATGAAAATATGGATAGTATATACAACTATTATATAGACTATGTTCGCGCACACACACACACACGCACACACACACACGTAAACATACACAAACGCACACACACAGCACAGCACACAGCGCCAGGATGTTATGAGGTTTGCATTGGAAATGTGTAAAAACTTTCAGTCGATGCATTGTCATCCTCAGTATCAAATGCAGAGTTTTAATGGAACCTTAAGGTCCTTCACGTGTTCACATCAACATAAAAAATGCGAATTCAAGCACTGATCAAGCAAGTGGCTGTGCATGATCCTTGTTGTGCTTTCAGGAGTGAAAATCGGCAAACCAACAAACTGGAAATCATTATCCAGCTGCATTACAGTGATGCAACTTTGAAAAACAGAAGTGGTGCTAATATGGTGCTTTGCTTTTGTGTACATGAAATTCACACTGTGAAACAAAAAATGCACTGGCATTCCTTTTTTTCCCCCATCTTGAGATTATGGAACTTAAAAAGAGGATCCATCATGTCAACAATTTCAGGACGGCACCATTATATGACCAAGCACATTAACTCGATAGCAGGTAGACCAGGGGTAGTTAGACCTGTGTCAGCTACGTCTGCTAACTTGACCGACCAGCCAGACTGGGATCAGGTGAGATGCAGGTGGATCAGCATCCAGTGCGACGAGTCCATGGACAGCAGCAGTGTAGCAAAAGTGTTGGTTTTTATCTGGATTCAATCCAAAAATACTGCAGATTTGGTCATTAGTTCAAAATATGACAAGATTTTGACAAGATTTAAGTCCATTTTCTTTAACATTACAGAATTGATAACTTTTGAAAACATGGTGCGGAATAGTTGTTTGTTAAAAAGGTTTGTCAGTGGCTATTGGAAATGGGACATTTTTCTTAATAAATGTAGTATGCAAGTGATTACCTGAAAATTCAACAGTCACAGAAATCAATATAAATGAAGTGCTGAATATTGAAATCTGTCTCCCACTTTGTTGTCATTGTTTAGCAATCATTGACATGATCAATGTCTTTTCATCGTCGAGTATCATTAATCATTATTAATGATGTATAACTTAAGGTAAACTGAGCAAATGTGTTATTTCAGAGGAGCGTTTGAAACTGTTGACTCAGTACCCATGAAGTAGCCCTCAGCTTCAAAAAAGGTTGGTGACCGCAGTTAGACGTTTCCAAATTAGTTACTGATATTTGATTTGGAAAATGTTTTTATAAAGCACATTTTCATTGATCCCATTCAGTGAGGTGGAGGCTCAGTAGCAGTGCAGTAGTCCTGTAGTACTGTGTGCAGTGGTGATGCCCTGTATTGGGGTTCCACCAACCTCTTACTAGACTGCAAACCTTTGGTATCCAGACAACTACAATATCTCTTGGGTGGCGCTGCCTCAAAAATGGTTGGGTTAGGGGAATAGTCTTGAGTGGGAAGAGCATATACTATATCCTCTAAGCTGCGCATTCGTGCTAAACAAATAATGATTGCTCTCAGGTGTCAAAAGATATTTGATGATATTGACAAGCATGTCGTTGTATTCGTTCTTGAGAATTTGGTCACTTGATTATTCCTAGCCCCTCTCTTGAGCAATGTACAGTATATCTTCCACCCCCTCACCAATATATCATCACAATTTTTGCTCAAACTTCTGTAACAAAATTCAATATAGTCAGCATGTCTATGTGGTGAGACACTCCCTCATTGCACATGTGAAATCCAGCTCACTATTAAACAAGCCCCAACAAGACAAGCTTTTAATCAATTTGTAATGAACTCAAGACATACTCGGAAACTCCACCGTAGATTTTCCCCACCACATCTCCCATGCTGCCTTTATCAATGATGACCTCATTGGTCCCCTCCAGTGGACCCACCACCTGCAGGAGGGGCCGTAAGGGGTCAGTGCTTTGTGTTATGAGTGGTAGTCAACGACCTAACCCTCGGACAGATCAGCTGACTTTCGGAACATGGAACATCACTACACTTGGGGGGCAGGAGCCCGAACTGGTGTAGGACGTGGAGCATTTCCGACTAGAAATAGTCGGGCTCACCTCTATGCACAACCTGGGCTCTGGATCCCAACTTCTCGGAGAGGCTGGACTCTCTTTCACTCTGGAGTTGACGATGGGGAGAGGCGGCTAGCTGGAGTGGGCTTACTAAAACCCACGCAGCTCTGTCGTCACGTGTTGGAGTTTCCCCCCAAGAGGGTTGCGTCCCCGCGTCTTTGGGCCAGGGCCAGGTCTCTCACTGTTGTTTTGGCATATGGGCCAAACAGCAGTGCAGAGTACCCACCCTTCTTGGGCCGTATCCCATCTGGGGACTCCATTCTACTTGGGGACTTTAACGCCCACACAGGAAATGACAGCAGTGCCTGGAGGGGTGTGATTGGGAGGAACGGCCTCCCTGATCTGAAACCAAGCAGTGTTTTGTTGTTGGACTTCTGTGCTAGTCACAGGTTGTCAATAACGAACACCGTGTTCGAACATGAGGGTGTCCATCTGTGCACTTGGCACCAGGACACCCAAGGCTGGAGGTCAATGCTCGATTTTGTAATTGTGTCATCTGATCTCCGACCGCATGTCTCGGACACTTGGGTGAAAGGAGAGGTTGAGCTGTCAACTGATCACCATCTGGTGGTTAGCTGGATCCACCGGCGGGGGAGGAAGCCGGACAGACGCGGCAGGCTCAATCATATTGGCAGCAATCCCTGAGCCCACTGGTGGACACCGGAAGTAAGGGATGCCGTCAAGCTGAAGAAGGAGGCCTACAAGGTTCACCTGGCCTATGGGTCTCCTGAGGCAGCTGACAGGTACCGGCAGGCCAAGCGAGCGGCAGCCCGAGCTGTCGTGGAAGCAAAAACCCTGGCTTGGGAGGAGTTCAGAGAGTCCATGGCCCTTTATCATGGGCTATGTTGGCCTCCGGCAGGGCTGCCCTTTGTCACCCGTCCTGTTCATTATTCATATGGACATGATTTCTAGGCGCAGCCAGGGGCCAGAGGGGGTCGCGTTTGGGGACCACAGGATCTCATTGCTGCTTTTGTGGATGATGATGTCCTGTTGGCACCTTCAGACCAGGACCTCCAGAGTGTGCTGGGGCGGTTTGCAGTCGAGTGTGAGATGGCCAGGATGAGAATCAAGCACCTCTAAATCTGAGGCCATGGTTCTCGACTGGAAAGAGGTGATTTGCACCCTCCAGATTGAAGACGAGATCCTGCCTCAAGTGGAGAAGTTAAAGTATCTTGGGTCCTGTTCTCGAGTAAGGGTAGAAAGGAACAGGAGGTCAACTGACGGATCGGTGCAGCAGCGGCAGTGATGCAGTCGATGTACCGGTCTGTCATAGTGAAGAAGGAACTGAGCCGGAAGGCAAAGCTCTCCCTACCCTCACCGATGGTCACGAACTTTGGGTCATGACCGAAAGGACAAGATCGCGGGTACAAACGGTCGAAATGAGCTTCCTCCGCAGGGTGGTGGGATAGGGTGAGGAGTTCTGTCACCTGGGAGGTGCTCATAGTAGAGACGCTCCTCCTCCACATCGAGAGTAGCCAGCTGAGGTGGTTTGGGCATCTTTACCGGATGCCTCAGGGCATCTCCCACTGGGAGGAGGGCCCAAGGAAGGCCCTGGATGCCCTGAAGGGAATATGTTTTCCAGCTGGCCTGGGAAAGCCTTGGAGTCCTCCCAGATGGAGCTGGAGGAGGTGTCTGGGGAGAGGGAAGTCTGGGCTTCCTTTCTGAGACTGCTGCCCCCACAAACTGGCCGCAGATAAGCGGCAGAAGATGGATGAATGGATGGATGGACCTCAACTCATAAACTGTCTGTCTGCCTCATCTGCATTCATTAGTTGTACGCTTAAGTTTCCATTAGTATTTCATAAACATGCGTTGTCTGACAAATCTGTTGATGCAACGAATGGTGAAGTAGACATGTTGCTTTAGTCCCTTGTAAGCCAGTGGGCCATCTATGATGTCACTTAATATACTACATACCGATACTATACAATATTTAATTTAACTCAATTCCATTCAACACCAAACCATAACGTAAAAGTTATCTCAAGGCACTCTCCAAGATGGAGTAGGTGGAGCTCCTCAACAGCTCCTCCTCCTTAATTTCAATACACAGTGTAAATTGCAGTGATGACAATTAACAATTCCTGGTTCCCTGATTCCTAATTCAACATGTTATTGTATAGGATGAGCACAGAGAGCGACCCAACATTTCCCTCATTAGCAACAGAGGCAAGGAAAAACTTCACTTTAAAGGGAAGAAACCTCTGGGGGCCAGGTGCACGGCTAACTGCCTTGGCCAGTTGGGTTGAAAGAGAGAGGGAGAGAGACAGAGACAGGTGTAGGGATGCACATGTAGTAGTGATCACTATTGGCGGCTAAGGACACCTCCATATTGATAAGGTAGCTTGGGCTGAAGCCCAATCTGAACAACTTATCTCCGGGCAGAGTGGTTTGAGACGAGGGGGCACACCTGTTGCCAGATCAGGGGGTGAACAGATGTGGGTTTGCAGTGTTTTTTGTGATTCTAGGGTCGATCGTGAGGGAGCTGCCGTGTGCGTACACCTTCATTGCCTATGTGTGTGGGGAAGTGGGTTACAACTGGGAGTGGTTTGTGGTTTGGGGACATGATGGTTGGTGTTACTGGAGTGGTGTCACCCGCCCCACATTGGTTTGTGCTTGTCTCTGTACCATGGTAATGATTGCTGGACCTGTGGTCCTGTTCCCCAGGCCAGGCTCCGAAACCGATGGCGAGCCAGAGGAACTTATAAGGGACTGACAGTCGGAACACGAAAGAGTCGCACAGGGCTTCCTGTAGCAGTGCATACAACCCCCGACGCACATTCCGTGCCCACCACACACATACGCACACACACATACATACACACATCTTCTTCCAATTCCCCTGAACTTTTGCCCTAAACCCAGACGTGGGTATATGTATATGAACTGTGGGGGGGAAACTGGGATGGGTCCCGTTAGGACCTAACGAAATGTGTCTTTGGGTTTTGTATTTTTATCTTTCTGTGTTCCGAAATGTGTTAAGTCTGGTTTGATAATTGTTACTTAGGAAATTGCTCATGTATTGATGAGACATTGACTAGTCTGTATATATATACATTTGCACTGGTTGTGGGGTTTGTTTGTCACTCTGTCTTTAAAATATATCACTATCGTAAGCAAGATCTCCTGTCT
>OMPJ01010706.1:0-17913 GCA_900312935.1 Carapus acus
ATGGGATTTGAATGAATTAGTTACCAAAGGAAAAGGAGAGGTGCGTAAAATAAGGCACAGGAGCCATATGAACACTAATTATGAGTCTAATTATAAGAAAAGAAGTGAGCCTTAACAGATTTCCGATCTGATTAAACGACTTGGGACACTGAAAATTTGCACACGCTCCCGCACTGACACACGTGCGCACACACACACACGCTCTGCTCCCAGACTGTGTGTGAAGCGAATCCCTTGAGATTATATTCTCTAAGATGATTTACAGCCCCTGTCAGACACACTGTGATAAAATTGGGTCAATGTGATGAAACATAGAATAACAACACTGTGGATGAATGTGGAGGAACTTGAGGAACATCACAGAGATTATGCACTTATGTAATATTCATAGGAGAGCAATAAGTTACATTTTCACCATCAGATGACATCACGTGGACGGGAAAGACTATTTCTGCGTTTGGTAATATCATCGAAGCAGTCGTGGCAGCGTGTGTCATGACGCATGCTGAACCAGCAAAGCAAATCTACTCAGTGTGAGAGTTTTGTGAGTGTGTTATCATGTGTGTGCATGCCCACATGTACACAGATGCATGCAGGCGCCGCTGTAGAAGATTGTTTTTGTTTTTCCGTGCACGGTGCTTGAGGAGTGCGAGTTGTGCTGTCACACCGTGTGCTCCTGCCGTGGTTATGTAATCGCCGGGTTTGGCTGTTGAGAGGACAGGCAGACAATCCATGTGAGGTGCCAACGGGCAATTAGGTGGATCATGAGCGAGAGAGAGAGTGAGCGAGTGAGAGAGCGAGTGAGAGAGTGAGTGAGTGAGCGAGTGAGTGAGTGGTTTATTTGCAAATTAATCATTTACCCTTACACAGATTGGAGCCTTCCCCAAACAGATTACACAAAGTTACCCGAACAGCATATCTATCGTTGACACGAACCACTGTAGACATACTGTAAACTTCGCAAATGATCCATGATGACTCAGTGATCTGGGTTTCTGGCAAGAATTATGCTAGGTTTCATCGCTTATCTACTCAAGTTCAGTCGTGCACCACCCCCCGCATAGATAAACAACTTTGCTTATTGGCCGATCTGTACTTCAAGAGTGCGTGAAACAAAACCTTCCGTTTTTTGTACAGCAGGGACAGAACACAGTCATGTCAACAATCAGAGAGTGATGGAGACATGCTGTTCATGGGAGGAGATGAATGTGGCTGTAATGAGAGGATGAGTGCTGGGTGGCCAGTTTCTCACTGTAATGAGACAAACTTTGCAAAATAGCGAAATATCACTGCATGGGTGAATATAAAATCCACACAGATAAAGGGGTGAATTCTGACAGTGGGCCGCTTCAGAGAAATGGGGGGAGATCAGACAGACTGCTTCAGCCTCGGGTCATTGCTCGTGTTATTACAACTGCACCCAGCTGACCCGAATCACAGGGAGATGGAAGGATATGAAGTGTGTCTGTATCAGATAAAACAGCGAGACCATGTGATAGTCCTGTTCTAAGGTAGAGGATCGAACTGTATGGCACATGGTGAGGTGACACCACTCAGATTTGAATGATGGATTCTTGTTTATTTCAGGGAGCGGTGGGAATAACGCGCAGGTGGCACAGTTGATCCTTCAGTTTGGATCTTCAATGACAATGTATGTGCAAATAAAAGGTTATGTAATATAGCATTATGCAATTTTGAATTGTAATAGACTCTCACAGGGCGACAAAGTCAGCGTTGGGTATAATCACATGTATTGCTCAAGTGTCAAGCCTGTTTCGATTGCAGTGAACTAGACTTCAGCAAAGATTAATGAGCAGGTATACTGTATAAAAATCTTGAATATGGAAGATTGTCCTGAAATGGGACAACACGAGGACAGTGATTGAATACACAAAGGTACTGGCATCTTCTATTTCATGAAAAGCTATCGTGGATGATTTCTGCTTCTGTTTCTCTCTATTGAATACCCTAATTATTATATATTTTTGAATTACGGCCAGTTTCAGCTAAACACAGTTATCTGTGCTCTCTCTGTGGATTAAATTTACAGATTTGTGTATATTTTCAGGGGACACTTACATTCATGGAACTAGGCCCATGCAAATGAAATAAAATCGGCACTGCAATCGCTCTCGGTCACCACGCAGGTGGCGACGATTCACTGTACAGCTGATTCCTACGGCGGGAATGCTAGGCATGGCGACGTGAGAGGCAGTTCATCATTCTGTCACTAGGGGGCAGAGTTCGGAGGGCTGGCTAAATGCACTACCGCCAAAAAGGTGAGCAGGACGGGAAGAAGGCGGTGATTCTACTTCTTCTTCCGGGTCTTGGAATAGAAACGTTGTGAGAACGCCGCGTCCACCCCGAAACTTTTACAGAAACCTCCCCCGGCTAGCGTTCTACTCATCCTACAGTTAAATCTCAATTTTTATACTTTTAGAGTCTATACGCGCCGACGAAAGAAAAGGGCGGCGTCTAAAGGTTGGCAGCACTTATTGGAGCATTTCGCGCGTAGCCGTGTGCTAACGTTAGCAGGCAGCCTCAGTATTGGCGAACGTGGTTTATTGTAGCTTTACGTCTGTCCCGTTTGCCCGCAAACTAACCAACAACAACAATGTTTATTCTATACCTGGCCAGATCAAAGACAGAGTTAGAACAACCGATCGCAATCGAATTTACAGTTGTCGTTTTTGCAACTGACGTGCTGTACTCGCGTAGAAGGCAAGCGTCAACTAGATTGTTTACATTCTCACGCTGTATATCTGCCTCAAATTCATTGAAAGCGTTACTCGAGCAGTCACACATCATTAAAATGTAGAGTAAGAGTACGACCTTTGAGTCACACTGTGCCGTGAATGGATTTTGCATGACCATGCTGTGAGAATTAAAAATTTCGGCCCGAACTGAGTCTGTGGATACACATGTCCCGCGTTCATCTGCCCGGCAATGTTTACATCGTGTGCTTGTCTGTTTTCCAAGGAGGATGTCTCTTCCAAAGAGGGAGGTGGAGGAACTCAGGCCATGGGTGGAGCGCACGGTAAAGAAGGTTCTTGGTTTCTCTGAGCCTACCGTGGTCACTGCAGCTCTGCACTGCGTGGGAAAGGGCCTCGACAAAAGAAAAACCATTGGTAATTGTGATTTCCTCTGTGGGTTCTACAGTGCGTCTTGGTTTTCAGACAACATGTTTGTCCTAGAACTCAGGAAGAGGTCGTAAGCTGTATAGATGAGTCTGCAAAGTCATCTGCCAAACAATTTGATCAGAGACTTAACATCAACATGTTTGTAGTGGTGTAGATGAGAGATACTTTCTTGGTACACAGGAAAATTATATGAGAGAGCTTGAATCACTGGAATGAATAGTAAAACATGGTGGAGTCCTCGTAACAGTGCAGACACTGTGATACAATCACATCCATGTTGTACAGCAAATAAATCATTTAAACTTGCAGTGAACTCTGGCCCAATAGCTCTTCCTACCAATTCATGAAAACACGGGTGCCAGTGACATGCATCATGTGCACTTTCATCCTGCTTACAGTTCCTGATATCTTACTTAGGTAATTGATGCGACCCCATCTATGGCTAAAATGGTCATAGTCTTCCTCTCGGGGTAATAAGGGTTTATATAATTCACAACAATCTAAGTGGGTGCAAATCATTAGATTTTGTCAATTACCACTGGACTTTTCATTCATGATGGCCGTTTTTCAACTCAGACCAGTTGCGTCCTTTCCTGGATGAGTCAGCTGGAGGTTTTGTCGAGCGTCTCTTCGAAGCTTTGGAAGAAAGCCGTAGCGCACGTGGAAACAAAGGGGCTGGAGAGAAGAACCGAAAGCGAGAACTGAAGGTAAAAGGAAATAAGAAATATTCAAAAGTATGTCTTAAATTGCTCAACGCATCAACTACTTATTTGCATGGTATCTTCATTACTGTGTGACATGTTGATTTCTGTCTGTCCTTGATGAATGGTGTTTACTCAGGATGTGTTTGGTGATGAAGTTGAAATTGGGGCAATCAAAGAGACTCCAGAGGTGGTGGATGGGACGGCACCAAAACGTAAACGAGTCCCACGCTTTGAGGAGGTGGAGGAGCCAGAGGTTATACCTGGACCCCCCTCAGAGAGCCCGGGCATGCTCACCAAGATGCAGGTAAGCACCGTCTTGTGGGCAGAGTAAGCTCCAGTATCTCTTTTGATTCGTACTGTGAGCAAAATTTTAAGTTGCACTAATGAACCCTCATTTTTCTATACTCAGATCAAACAGTTGATGGAAGCGGCCACAAAAGAGATTGAAGAGCGGAAAAAGCAGCTTACCGTGTCCTCGCCGGCACCTGCTGGAGTGGTAGGTATCAAATTTCTGCCTTTCTTCATGTTCTGTGGTGGGGCTGTGCTTTTAAATGAACACTTTGATGAACCATACACTTACAGATACTGTCCAAGTATCAACCCTCACTCTGACGCGTTGTTTCGTCCTCTCCCTCTCCAGCGCTTACCCCTTCCAACGCCACAATCCCAGCTGGACAACCCATCACTGCCACGTCACTTTGGGACACCTGGGTCCATGCCTCCAAGTGGGGGCCAATCCATGGGCCCAAGCCAGGGTGCCAGCTTTGTGAATGACGCCATTGAGAAAGCCCGCAAAGTAGCTGAACTGCAGTCCCGCATCCAGTCCCAGCTAGCTATGAAACCTGGCATTTTAGGAGTCTTGGGAGGCCCCGGGCCCCAGAATCTCGTGGCACTTGCAAATCTGCACGCCATGGGCATTGCTCCACCGTCAGTAACATTTTGGTATTTGAAGTAAAGATGACATGGTTAAGGTCACAGTGCCTGTAGCATGACAGCAAGGATGCCTCTTGTGTGTTTTATAGGAAGGTGGAAGCCAAAGAGATCAATAAACCAACACCTCTGATTCTGGATGAATTGGGAAGAACTGTTGACGCTAGTGGCAAGGAGGTTGAACTTACACACCGCATGCCCACACTCAAAGGTGTGTGTAATATGCTCTTTGTGAACACAGCCCCAAGGTCCTCCTTGTAGTTGGAGTTTCTGAGTTTTATTCCCTCTCGCACTTCTTTCTATGCAGCCAACATTCGAGCTGTAAAGAGAGAGCAATTCCGTCAGCAACTGAAAGAAAAACCCGGCGAGGACTTGGAGTCTACATCCTACTTTGACAATCGCGTGACCATCACAGCTGCTCAGCGTGCTCGCCGGGGTTTCAAATTCCACGATCAGGGGCGGTTTGAGAAAATTGCCCAAAGAATCAGAACCAAGGTTGAGTATAAGCCATGTACTCAATTCTGTTACCGCTAGCACTGTCCTTGACACTCAAATGCCCTCATATTTCTTTTCTTTGTTGGCTTTGTCCTGATCAGGCCCAGCTGGAAAGGTTGCAGAATGAAATTGCCCAAGCCGCCAAGAAGACAGGCATCCAGGCGTCCACCAAGCTGGCCCTGATCGCTCCCAAGAAGGAGCTCGGCGAAGGCGAGATTCCAACCATCGAGTGGTGGGACTCTTTCATCCTGCCCTCCAATATAGAGATGTAAGAACTCACGATTTCACGCAGAACCTGGAATATGGAGTGGAATGTTTAAGAAATCTATTGTTGTCAGACTGAGCACTTAAATCATGCACAACTCACTAGTTTCATATTTTGCACCTTGTAGAGCCGCAGACACCAAATTTGAGGGCCTGGAATTGTTTGGTGTGACAAACCTAGTTGAACATCCTGCCCAAATGCGCCCACCAGGTAAATGAAGATGCAGCTCAACATCCTTACACTCCAACACTGTCCGCTTTTTTGAGTATGCTTATGCCACAGTACTGTGGTAATTGCCCTCTGATAGTGGTGTTTTAACGCAAAATAGCTTTTAGTCGCTGCCGTGGCATCACGCGCTAATATTGTCCCGCTGAAAAGTTGTGTTTTTCCGGTTTTCCTCAGTCGACACAGATAAACCAGTCACGCTGGGCGTGTACCTAACAAAGAAGGAACAGAAGAAGCTGAGAAGACAGACGCGAAGGGAAGGTCAAAAAGAATTGCAAGAGAAAGTTCGCCTGGGACTGATGCCTCCTCCAGAGCCCAAAGGCAAGCTACACACACACACAGCTGATAATTTGCAAATGTCTGCTCAGCATGATAAAAAGTACAACTGTTTCGTTTCCAGTGCGCATCTCCAACTTGATGAGAGTGCTGGGGACAGAGGCCGTTCAGGACCCCACAAAAGTGGAAGCCCATGTCAGGGCACAGATGGCGAAGAGACAAAAGTTAGTTACTGGAGCTCCCAATGCACCTCTTTTCCTTCTTTTTTTGACCCAACAAAGTTGGGGACATGGCCACCAGCACAGTACTAATCGGTCTAATCTAGCTGTTTCCTGCTCCGCACAGAGCTCACGAGGAGGCTAATGCAGCCCGCAAACTCACTGCAGAGCAGAGGAAAGAGAAAAAGGTCAAGAAGTTAAAAGAAGACCTCACAAACGGCGTTCATATAGCAGTGTACAGGTGTGTGCGGGTGTGGAAGGAGCAAAGATTTCCACCATGCTACATTTGTTTGGGATAGTTCCATCACTCACTACTTAACATTTCTCATTACTGTAGGATTCGTAATCTGCAAAATCCTGCAAAGAAATTCAAGGTGGAAGCCAATGCCAATCAGCTGTACCTTACTGGCACAGTGGTCCTGCACAAAGATGTTAATCTTGTTGTGGTCGAAGGAGGTAAGAGCAGTCACTGTTGTTGCAAACACTGAATCATCGTCGTCATCATTGTAAAACTTGGCTTAAACGTTTTTCAGTAATGATATCCAATTCGCTATACCCTCCGCAAAATATGTGAAGGACTCCTTCCTTTAAGGATGTATTGCCAAGTAATAATGCAGTACCCCATGGCAGAACAATTTTATTTTGTCTTTTGGTCGATCTTCAGTCCTCCAAAAATCCCAAATACATATATAATTGCTTTTTTGTTGCAGGCCCGAAGTCCCAGAAAAAGTTCAGGAGGCTGATGATGCACAGAATCAAGTGGACAGAACACAATTCAAAACGAGATGGTGAGAGTGGCCTGACTCAGGTCTTCTTGCGAGGCTTATGAGATTATTACAAGCAGTAATAGATTATTACTTGTCTCCCCCCCATCAGATCCGGATGCAGACGATGACACCAAAAGGAACAACAAGTGCTGGTTAATTTGGGAGGTGAGTGTTACAGCGCGTCACAACCTCCTCTCAGGTGTCTCTTGCATCTTCTTTTTAGAATAGACGTGTGACTCTATTTTTCCATGCACGACCAGGGTACATCCAAGGACCACAGTTTTGGAGAGATGAAGTTTAAGCAGTGCCCCACGGAGAGCATGGCCAGAGAACACTTCAAGAAGCACGGCACAGAACACTACTGGGATCTAGCTCTTAGTCAGAGTGTGCTTGAGACATCGGACGATTGAAACCCTGCTGCCCAGCCAGGAGAACTTCAGTCATCACTCACTCACACAATCCTCAAGCCCACTTCACCATTAGATGCCCCAGTGCAGAGGGCCTTCTGCCAATGCGCACATATGGCTTTAAATAAGGGACATCATTGAGGGCAGGAGAAGGAAAAATTAAACTGTTTTCAGTGTGATTGACAAGCGTGCATGTGGACAAGAGTGTGTGTGTGTGTGTGTGTGTGTATAGAAGAGTGAGTTCATCTCCACGTCAGGAGAGAAACCAGGGGCCTGTCGTGTGCTGTACATTCTACATACTACACTGACAGATGACGCTGTGTTTTCAAAGGTCACTGTAGGCTTTGTGTAATGGCATTTCATGAAAACAGTGTCGGATTATGTTTAAAATCTGTTCGGGAATGCCCATGCACGCCGATATGATTCCCGCTGCTATCCTGCAGTCTGTATGGGGACACCTAGTAAGAGCAACTACGTTGGTGAAATTCAAGCCGTCTTAAGACTCTTCTCGTATTCGCCATTGATCAAGTCCATAGATTTTGTTTGAGTATGTGAAATGACCTTCTTTTTGAGAAATCTACATTTTGCAACTGCAGCGGTTTGTGTCATCAGTCTGTAATAAATTAGATCCTAATTCAAGCGCTCACGTTTTTCTATTTTAACGCCTGGCATTTTGGCGAAACGTTGATACATGCTTCACACGATTCATTGTCGTTAAAAAATTGCGTTGAGAGTTGAGTTGATCATTTGTAAAGCAAACTGGGGGCGTGTTTCACTCCAGACTCTCTCGTCACATTAGCTTCTCACCGCTAACCAATACAGCGTAGTAGAAAGATGGCGGCCGGCTCTGGAGGTGCAAGCGGCCACGGGGCCCGCGGCTCCTCCGCTGCTTTAGAAACGTCTTTGGACCGGCGTTTTCAAGGAGTATCCAACACTATGGAGTCAATACAAGGACTTTCAGCCTGGTGCATTGAAAACAAGAAGCACCACGGCCTCGTCGTCCGTCACTGGATGAAGTGGCTCAAGAAATGTGAGTAGGTTGCAGCGGCGGCTAAAGGCTTAGCTAGCGCGCTCCGCGAATTCAAATGTATTTAAGTCATGGACGCTATCCGGTTACATTGCGGCGTTTCAAATGCATTTTGGCGCAGTCTTTGTTGTAAGATATCGCAGTCAAAAATCACGTTAATTCGTAGGCATCATTTATGCCTGCTTCTGATACTGCTGCATATATCACCCATAATACCAGGGTTGTTGTTTAGCGCTAGCGGCTAATGCTAATGTTGTTTGCAACTGCGTCCACTTGCAGTTGGACACTGTTGATGTTTAAAATGGGGCCCGGGTCCACTATCCGGATCCACTTACCCGGTTTAGTTGTATCAGGTGTGTGTGTGTGTAGTTATTAACACTGACATTTTCTTTGAGTTATTCAAAGTTGTTCAAACGAACGGTGGTGGAAGCAAATAACTTGTATTGCTTGGTTTTAGTTGGGCCGGCATCACAAGGTGTTCTGTGGCGTTCAGCGTGGTGTACAATTTGAATAACGGACTGCAACATTTCTCACATTTGAATTTTTCGTCTTAATTTGTGTATCGATCATGATGTTGTGGAGAGGCTTTACCAACGCATCGATAAGAATTTTTGAGATCTACGATTACTGATCTTAATGGATTACAGTTTGAACCCTTTCCCCTGGTGTCGCACTCGATTCTTTGGTCGTCTCGATCAAAAAAGTGAATAGTGATAAATGTTTTTCATTTGCGCGTTCCTCACCTTGCTCATCTGTCCTTGTACGTTATGCGAGCTGAAAATTTCAACGGGACCTCTGACATGTTGACAGGCCTCGCTGCTGCAACTTCCACACCTTAATGCTTATAAATAACGTAATCGGCAAAAAATATAATTGTCCACCAAAGGTAGTATATCAGACAAATACATGCAAAGATATGTATTGTTTGTGAGAAAAATATATGTTAGAGACCAAAACATATTTTCCTGTAATTGCACACGGAGTGATAGGTACTTTGCAGTATTCTGAGGTTTTGCTAATAATTTCTCAGTCTGAGCCATAACAAATTCTTTGACAAGTTCTTAAATGTATTAGTCTTCGCTTGTGTGTCTGTACGTGTATGTCTGCGTCTTTTGTGTGTTCCACAAACTGCAGTTTGTTGTGTTGTTTGGCGGAAAACGTCTTTGCACATTTTGTCCAAAATCAGTTTTTTGGGAGGTTTTCTGCTGTGATATCCTGCTGCACTGGTTTTGAAGACATATCAAGCCCGTTGATTTTCAAATTGTTTTCACAAGAGCAATTCCAAACTCTCCCAAGAGTGAATTAAGACGAAGACAAAATTAAAGTGAGATGAAGGAGTAGTGTGCGAATCAGGAGTCAAAGCCGTAAAAAAAAAAGTGCTGACACTGCACGGCCAGTCACTGCATGCGCAGAGCAAACACCGACGGTGGGTACAAGTGTAGGCAGCTGTTCTATGTCTTCTTTCTCCATCACCTGTTCGGCATAACACTTTAGTAACAGTCACAGGATATGCTTCACAAATCACAAAAGATTATATGCCTCTCAATCTCAGCCGCTGTGGTTGGCACAGTGACAGCAAAGTCACACTGAGTGACAAATGGCCTGTCTGCACCCATCTCCAGCAACCTAAACAACAGTAAAAATATACCAGATATTTCAAGAGGACTTCTCGATAAAGTTTCTCACAGCAGAACATAAATGGCAGTACACACTTCAAACATAACAACAGAGGTGCGTCATCATTATAGTGGTTGCTCAGTATTGAAGATGGAAGCTTAGGTAATATGCCTAACCACTAAATCTAGACATTGTTTTGCTCTGCTGTCACCATAGCCTGTGCTGGCTCTGTCTCAACTCCCTATTTTTCCTCTCCTGGATCATTCTGCCTCTGTATGATGACACCATGCTCTCTTACGTGTCTTAATGGAATCCTGCCCAATAATGTATCAAAGTGTACACAGTTGTCTTGAAATTTTAGGTCAGAAGAATTGAATTGCAGAATTTAAATTCTTTTGCATGAGGTTTTCCATGTCTGACAGAATGTCAATTTACAATTTGAGTTGGACAAATGTTAACAGTGTGCGCTCACTGCTTAGTTGCTGGAAACTAGTGATATCCGATATTGGCTTTCTTGTCGATATCCGATATGCCGATATTGTCCAACTCTCAATTTACCGATACCAATAACAGCCGATACCGTTATGTGCGCCGGTAAACGCTTCAGGAGCGCATAGGCACTATTTCGGTGTAACGCAAGCATTATTGTATTTTTATCGGTTTTTATTTTATCGGTTTTAAAGCCAAAAAATCCGATACCGATATTAAATTTTTATGCTAATATAAGGCCGTTAATATTGGTGGGCCCATATTATCGGACATCTCTACCGGAAACTGTATCATTAGTGTTTGTTTTGATTTGACAAACTTGTGATGCACATTTAAACAGCGAGGCAGGTAACACTCATAACATCAAATATTTGAGAATGAGAATCATCGATAACGTTGAAACATTAATTTGATTGTCATAAAGCCACTGCTCTACCAACACACATTCCACTTATTTGCCTGTAGTGTTTATCTTCTTTGTCATGAGGCCCACTTGAACTTTGATCGTACATGTGAAAGTGAATTCTCATCCTGGATTGTGTTGTTTAAAATTCTCATTAATCAACCACATTATTTTGAAGTAAATTCACATTACAGTGTGGGCAGTCGATGGCAGCCAGTGCTTGATAGGTGGTACAATCATGGATGTCAGTTCATGTTTACACGATCTCTGATAGATTTCTCATTATTATGGATAACTAATTTTGCAAAAAAAAAAAAAAAAACAAGTCGAGCATCAAAGGACTGACCGTTTTTTCTAATTTGTGACCAGCTGTCTTGGCTGTCTCATCATCTCTGCTTGATTTGACTTGACGGTGGCTAATGATCACAACTCATTGACCATTTCATGAAGCATTAATTGTACATTTCATAATGATTCATTTTATTATGATTCATGAGGCATTTCACTGATATTTTTTCCACAATGTTTTAGTATCAAGTAGGCACTTGATAGTAGTAGGAATTACAGAATATCTCCCGCTTGGTTTGCTAGGGAATTAACTCTGCAAATGAACTCCTTAATTCATCAGCAGACATTATATGAAGTTCATTAAAAAGTTGTGAGGCCTCAAACTTTGGTGATCTATTGTTTGCAATAACTTGCTGCAGTTATAAACATAATTTTTCAAGTGATTCATACACTAGTTACATGTTCACAACAATGGCATATTTATGCCACAACAACTAAGATAATTGTTAGTCATAAGTGCGATCATTCACATTTAGATCAGGCATATTACCACAAATGCATACAAATGCACACTTTATTTTAGTTTTACCTGCAACACCTTTTTGACCCTTTACAAGCAGAAAAACTGGACTATTTTGATTTATTACTATTTACAGAACACAGCATGATGCATCATGCAACATCCAGTCATCGATACACAAGACTTATTGTATGAAGCCTTGTGCATCAATATTTTGGGCACTTGGTGTTGAAATTATTTTGAAATGTATCCAGCTGAATCATTACTGGGCAGGTGTGTGCTGTATGTGATATTTCTGGTTGTGCCAATCTCATCGTTTATTGTTAACTTTCCATCTCAACCCATAAATGCATCTTGCAGATGTCAGACACACACTCGGCCTTTTTTTTTAAATGCCAATCTCTGCTGTTGTGGTGCTTAATGCTCCTGATGAGACAGAGGTCAGTGCTGTGTGTGCACTTAATTGTCGGATACATTCCTGTTATATTCAATTTAGGCTCTCCTGCAAAGGTTTTATGTGCAACCTTTAATTTATCAAACACACAGCGTGTGACTTTAAGTATTCCATGTAAGTATTGGTTCTGTATAGGGATGTCCGATATTGGCTTTTTAGCCGATATCCGATATGCCGATATTGTCCAACTCTCAATTTACCGATACCGATCAGCCGATGCGGATATGTGCGCCGGGAAACGCTTCAGGAGCGCATAGGCAATATTCCGGTGTAACGCAATCATTATTTTATTTTTATCGTTTTTTATTTGATCGGTTTTAAAGCCAAAAAATCCCATACCGATGTTACATGTTTATGCTAATATTGGGCTGATGATATCGGTGGGCCGATATTATCGGACATCTCTAGTTCTGTAATATTCCTCGATGAGGAGACTTGTGGAATTCATCATTTCGTCTGTACTGTTGCCACATGAAGTTTGGCATTTTTTAGGGATGTCCGATATTGGCTTTTTTGCCGATATCCGATATGACGATATTGCCCAACTCTCAATTTACCGATACCAATAACAGTCGATACCGATATGTGCGCCGGTAAACGCTTCAGGAGCGCATAGGCACTATTTCAGTGTAATGCAAGCATTATTGTATTTTTATCGGTTTTGAAGCAAAAAAAAATCCGATACCGATATTACATTTTTATTCTAATATCATAATAATATAATATATGATATATATTATAATATCTAATATTAATGGGACATATCTAGTATTTTTCCAAAAATATGCTGGGATCAGTCTGAAGTTGAGATAACTTGTAATGTGTGGGTGAGTCATCCATGCTATGACTCATCGCCCTGATGTGATTGGAGGTGTGAGCTATGTGGCTAATTATAATTGGAGGTATGAAATATTCTACCCAACCCATTTCCACACCAAGTAGGAGCACAATGTTGCAGAAAGACTCATATTTAACACTGCAAACATTGCATGTAGACTAAGGTTGTATTTTTAGAAATGGTGCTGTTTTGGCTGTTCTGTGTCTTTAAAACAGTAACTTCAATTATAAATGTGTTCAAGACACTTTCTAAAGACACAGAACATATTACTTAAGACACAGAATCAGCACAAAATATGATAAAGCGATAGTCATAATTTAACATCACAGTGGTTACACCACTGTTGCGTGAACTGCACATCGCTGCTGATGCCATTATTAGAAGTCATCTAGGAATAGTACCTGTCCTTCAGATAAGCGATGGCAATCTATAAGAATGAAATCCAGCATGACACTTACGGACCGGGCTCCCAGTGCTACTTCTCAAACTTGAAATGACAGTCGAACGTAATTGCTCCTATTGTCTGTTACTTTGGAAACAGAATTTAGAGAATTATTATTTAAGGATTCATCTTTCGCATCTCAAGTAGTGGTTGCCGTTGCTTTGCTTTATTGAAAGAGAATTTCACCGTCAACAATTTTTGCCTCAATTTACGTTTCCCTCCTGTTCTGTCTCTCCTCTTCTCAGCTGATAACAACCATCGCTTGAACCTGTTCTACCTTGCCAACGATGTCATACAAAATTGCAAGAGAAAAAATGCCATTGTGTATCGATCTGCTTTTGCAGACGTCCTACCCAATGCGGCCCAGCTCATCAAGTAAGAGTTCTGTATTTGTGTTCAAATATATAATGTGCAAGTTCACATGCACACTGTATATGTGTGTGTTTGTGTATATATTTGTGTTCATGTATATATTAACTGAGTGTGTGAGTGAGTGTACATCTTTGGGTATGAATATGTCTGTGTAAGAGTGTGTGGTGATTGTGCTCTACTTGCCCTTACTAAGGAGGAAGTACGCTTACCTCATACACAAACATGCTGTGCATATAATTGACCATGCTTCTAATTTCTTTGTCTTTAGGGACCCAAAGGTCCGCAAATCGGTAGAGAGAATCTTTACCATATGGGAGGAGAGAAGTGTTTACCCTGAGGAACTCATTTCCCAATTCAAAGCTGGCCTAAACAAAAAGGACAAGGAGCGTGAGAGGCAGAGGGAAAGGGAGAAGGAGAAGGAGAAGGAAAAGGAAAAGGAGAAAGAAAAAGAAAAAGCCACTCCGCCTGCACCAGGTTAGTTGACCTTGAGGTCTCCATCACCTTGTGTTATTGAAATCCAGTACTGTGGTAAGTGTCATTCATTATTTTGCAAACGTCCGTGTCACCTGTCACGTGGCTGTTGAATATTTTACAGCCCCAGCTAAGGCCAAAGCTGCCCTCAAGTCCAAGATCGTCGCTGAGTTTGCAGTGAGTTTTGTTTACCGCCATCGAAATAATTTCATGTTCTCCAGTGAATCCGCTAAGACTGACTTCTCTCCCACCACTCCTCCACCTGGCAGCCCAATTCGCTCATCGAGCAACTGTCCGCACACAAGCAGGCCGTTGCGGAGGAAGAGCTCAGGGAGAAGCAGCTGGCAGCTCTCCGGGTTGATATCTGTAGCACTGAGGCTCTGAAGAGACTAAAAGGTCAGAGGTCACAACACACATCCATGTTATTTTGCCCTATTGTCCCTACATCATCCAACATTTGAAATTTCATCCACCTTGTTGAAACCTTGTTCCTACCTCATCTCTTATCTCACTCTAGATAAAACTGAGGGGAATAAATTTGTCAAGGACTTCGAGGATGGCAGCCAGAAGCTGCAGGAGTTAGTGGGCTTCCTGGAGAAGGAGTTAAAATCAGGGCCTCCTCTGCTGGAAGCTCTTGGAAATGCAGATATTTTCTATGAGATGCAGTACAAGGAGGTCAAGATTGTGGCCAATGTGGGTGTATTGTTTTGTCCTAATAACTTCTGTTTTTCCTCATGTAGTAATTACTATGGTGACATCTCATATGTATACAAGAAGACTGAATTTCTTCTGTCCAATCTATACAGGCATACAGTGCTTTCGCTAATCGCGTTGCCAGTCTGAAAAGGAAGTTGGATTCTTTGAAATCCACGCTTCCTGGACCAGAGGATTCTCCTATCCCCTCTCCCTCCGAAGATGCCCCCTCCCCCACCGGCTCTGAGTCTCCTTTCCTGGGAATGGGGTCCAGCAGGGCCCAGGTGGACCCTGAGCTGGATGGAAAGGCCATGGATGACGGCGAGGCAGTCACTGAAAACAAAGAACTAGAGGACATGGATATGTCTGACGAGGAGGCTGATTCCAGCAGAGTCGTGGGTTAGTGTCACGCAATGTTGAAAGTTCAGTATCGAATATTATGTAGCGGTTGTAGTGTTTGTTTTAGTGAGTGGGTAGTAATTTAAGGGTGGTTTTCTGCATTGAGTGGTCCAGTTGTTGTGTTATTGATGCATTTATATGTTTGCGCTTTCTCTTCTAGACAACAAGACAGACAAAAACTCTACCGACACTTCCAAGTCAGCAAAGCCAACCTCTTCGTCAACCACGCCCGTCAGGACCTCCAAGACAAATGCCACCTCTGCTTCCACAACCACTTCAGTTACTCCTACCTCCTCTGTAGCTCCAAGCACTCCCACCCCGCTGGGAGTGAATCTGGCCAAGGTGGACCTTGGAAAGATCAGCTCTATTCTGAGCTCACTGACATCTGCCATGAAGAACACAGGTATCTAACACGCTGGAGGGTGATATTACATGTGAAGGAAGCTGTCAAAGTGTGTAATCCTCTGTTAAGCCTCAAAGGATGTGTGTTTTGACAAATATGTCTGTGTGTGCTTCCCCTCAGCTCTTAGAATTTAAAGTTAACCCTTCAATTATAGTTACAGCCTTTAGCTGTTGGATTAGAACAGTTTATTTTTTCTTTGATGAGGTGCTCACAGATTTGATTCCAAATCAATTAAGCAGGATGAACATTTGGTGAAAGTTGTACAGTGTTGTGGACACATTTTGTCACTATTAAGACGACAACTGTTGTAACCACAGGACAAATAGTTTTATTGTTTATGGTGAGAAAACAGAAATGGCAAATCTGAATGGAGTCGTGCAGTAGTAGGAGGAGAGTCCTCATCTGTACAAACCCCACAGGTTGCAAACTAGAGATGAGTCGAAGTCAGTTCCATCCTTTGTTTATCCTTTTTCTCCCAATTCTGTTGGGTTGATCTACCTGGCATGTCTGTGCCCAACTTCCCTCTCAGCAGCTAGCCCGACTGCTCGACCATCACCGGGCACACCCACCACCCCCTCCAGCCAATCAGCAGCCCCTAAAGCGACCCCTCCGAGTCCCGCTCTGGCCAGCATTCTGTCACGGGTGGACATCACACCTGAAGGCATACTCAATGCCCTCTCTAAAACAAACACTCCAGGTGAGAGACAAAGGCACATTTTGTAAGTGTTAATAGATGCTCGATAATTTCCTCTCCATTCTGCCTGTATTAAGTGTTTACTTCGTTGTCGTTCTTTCACTCAACTTTTTTTAAACGTTTGTTTTTACCCCAGGTCTGTCGTCGCTCTTGCAAAGCGTGACTCACACCTCCTCTGTTCCTCTCTCCCGAACATCCCCGGAGTCCTCAGTGAAAACCCCACCTACCCCAAGTACCCCCAAAACAAAAATCATTATGGGGAATAGCTACAAACGAGACACGCTCATGAAAAGCAGAGAATGGGAGAAGGAGCGCGAGTGTTCTCCACCACCCCCACCTCCTCCACGTCCCTCGGTTGCCCTACCCAGTCTTGAATCCAAGATCAACAGTTTCTTGCAGGGTAATCCCGGTTTCAGTCTAGCTCTAGATGAGGCCAGTCCCATTGCAGGAGACGGGGTGGACGGCACCCCAGTGAGGGACGAGGCAGCCGCCACCCCTACCCAGGATGAAATCATGGACACGCCCAGTAGTGTGCCAGATTCCCTCTGTTCCTCCGGGGGTCATAACCTGTCCCCCACAGCCTACCGCAATGAACCCTGGGACGCTGTGATAACCCCGACCGGCAGAATAAGCGACTCCTCCCGGTATGGTCCGACGAAAAAGAGCAGCTCCAAACAAGACCACGAAATGATGACCCTGAGAAAGCTGGGTCCCACTGCCAGCGCCACACCCAATGAGATGATGAAGGGTAAGAAGGATGGTATCCACGGCCAGATGAAGACTGGGGGTAGCGGCAGGGCAGTGGGAGACAGGAGACATTCTGTGGGTGCCCGTAAGGCCAGCATTGGCTCAGATGATGGAAAGAGAGAGGACAAAGCCAGAGGTCACGGGTCCTTGAGTGGGGAGGGATCAGAGGGTCAGTACCATCGAATCGAGACACTAGTCTCCCCGTGCACCGAAGGAGCCCCCATCCAAACGTTAGGCTACTCTAACCGACCGCTTGCTGGTGAGCGCATTCAAACAGTGGAGAGCATCCGCGTGATCGGACGAGGCTCCCGTAGGGGTGGGGGGTCTGGTAGTCGGCCTGGGGGTGCCATGTGGTATGAAGAGGAGGAGTACATGGAGGCCCCGGCCCCCTCCTCCCACGAGGTCCCACCGCCACTCGGCCTCGGCCCGGGTGGCGCTGAGGATTTGACACCTCCAATGCCGCTGCCTCCTCCTCCTCTGCCGCATCACATCCTCCCGCACCTGCACCCTCCTCCATCCCATCCTCACGCACACCCTCTCCCTTACCAAATACCCTACCACACAGAGAACATCCACGGTCCGCCTCCACACCTCCTCCAACACCCACCCCCCTCCTCCCCTTTCTTTAG
>OMPJ01010706.1:18387-34346 GCA_900312935.1 Carapus acus
TCCCCAGCTGTGGACGCAGCCCCTTCTCGCCTGTCCGCGCCCGGTCACTCACCCGCCCCACCTCTCCAAAAAAACCCCGCTAGTCCCCCAGCTCAGTCCCACAGTCAAACCTCCGCGCCAGTTCCCCTTCTCAACCTGCCCACCACTCGGCCTCCCATGCTCTCGGGCCCCATGCAGCAGAGAGCTCTGCTGCGAGGCCGGACACCTAACCCACACCTCAACCAGGACCACAAAAAGGGAGGGTTTCGTGGGGGCAAGCGTCCTGGGCCACCATTCAGAGGTGGTCCCTTCCATGCGCCCAAGAGACCCTTCCTGCCCCCACGCTACTAAGGTGGTCATCTATGGCACGCTGGACAAGAGGTGCAAGGCCCACCTGTCTGGCATAGCCCAGCAATGAGTGTGTTAGCCCTGCTGGTATGAGCCCAGACACCTTCACCATGTTAATCATGCTTGAATTAAACATACCACCAGTTTTTATGTAAATATGTGGACAGACCTCCTGGCCTCCACAAAGGTAGCCACCCAGAAAAGTGGAGCAGCTGGTTCTCGTTTAAATAGCACAGAGTGTCATTTAACCTAAACATCTATAATCTTCCACCTTCTCCGGTCTTCAAAACAGTTCATTTTTGATTCACGTACCTCCAAGTATTGAAGAAGTAGTTCCTATACATCTGTTCCTACTTGTGGAAAAGATGTATAGGAGCCACCAACACTTGGTAGTGTGGGGTTTTTTTTTGTGTGTGTGGTAGAATACACACCTTCTACAAAAGAGGGCAGGAGTGCGTGTGAAGAACACAGCACAGGTCAGTCAAGATACAGGTTACACAATAGTGAATGTGTGGTGAGCGTTGACCTAGTTCCAAACTAATTTCTTCCTACTTGAGTGTATGGGCGTGTGCTGTGTGCCGTATGGTGTGTGGAATTTTAACTTTTCTGTTGCAGTACAGCTCAAGGTTAACCCCTATTCTCTCCCATGACTCCTCACTGTAAATACCATCCATACCTTCCTTGTTTTCCTCCTTTCTCGCTGTACATTTCTCGGCTTATAAACGTAAAGACTGAAGTTGATGACGCTCTCTCTCTCTTTAAGCTTTTTGTTTCTGTATATGAGGACTGTGATCGTCGAAAACTCACCCTGTCTTACTGTGATTAAGGCCTTGGATAAGCTTTAGTTCCCGATGGAGTTCTCTGCAGTATCTTTCTCACCGTTCTATTGACACACAAGACGGAAGAGGAGAAAGCGAAGATAATTCCGTCTCCTTCTTTCAACGCAAACATCCTGTGCGCGCTACAGCTTAGCCTCCGCGATGAGGATGCGCAGTAGGGAATGGAGGGGAGTCGGGGGTCCATTTCAGTTTGAACCACAGGTTTGAACATGTACTGACTTGAATAAAATCTAGAGTGTCAATTCTGCTTGGGGGGAGGTATTTTATTTGGTCACAATTACCCATGGACATGCGCTGTTCAGTTTTTTTAAGTTTTGTGAGAAATTGTGATGCATTAATTTTCATGGCATCTTCACTTAGAATTGATGTGAAGTCCTTTTTGTGCTGTATAGTTTTGTAGATGTACAGCAGCACTCAGATGTTATGGAATGATGAGGACATAACAGAAATTTAGGTTTCCGTATGAAAATGGCTCTTGTTTTTACTTCAGTTCTTTTGGGTCCTTGTCTTTTTTTTGTGCATTGTCCCTGTACTCATTCCACCTTCAACCCTAAAAAGTCGTGAGAAAAAAACACCTGCATTACAATATAATCTACCCTGATTAACATTATTGCTCCAGCAAGAGATGCAGGTCGGGTGTTGCTGGTGAAAGCCTTTTTTGTCTTGTCTTGTGTCTGATCTTTCTCTATGCCCTGTGTTCCTTTGTATTGCAAAGTTCAGTTGAAAATACCAGCCCAGACATGTTGAGTATCTTGAAGCAATCCCACATAAAGTTTGTGAAGATGTTTGAAAACCGACAAAAGCAGCACAGTTTTAGGTTCTCTGAATGTTTAATCGGCCATCACATTCTGTCAGTGCATCAGAATACACCGGTACTGCTAAAGTTCGTTTTTTATCATTTGACTAGCAGAAAGACACCTGAAAAGTTTTCCGTACACTTGTATTAGCTGCCTCGTCAAAGATTAGAGGTCATTGTAAATTGTGTCCTTTTCACATTTACATTTTGACAGAGGCAACTTTGTTTGATAGTTTGAAAATGTTAGAAATCCACTGGTGTGTGCGTGTAAACTTTCTAGGTTTAACTGCTGTTACTGTCATGAATTATGCCATATTACTGGTGTTTTGAGTGTCCTTTCAATCCTTTCGAGTGTGATGAATGTGCACATGGTCAGCAACAACAACGTACATACAGTATCTATACCAGATGTTAGGAAACCTTCGTAATGACATTATTTTCATATACATAAATCCTATCACAGTGCTGCATGGAACACTACTATCACTTACACCAATCATATAGTTGATAATCTGTGTTTTGGGGTGCACAGCTGTAAAAGGTTGGTGCTCTCCGAGTCCGATTAAGGAGGTGGTCGGCTGAAATGATCTTAATATCACTAGCAAGCATTGCTCCCTTGACTGAACAGAAATATCCCAACAAGTTTTTGGACATATATATTTCTCCAGATGAAATTGCACTACTGATCTGAAATGCACAGAATTGCACCATGCATTAACGCATTGATGAAGTTGCACAGAACTGTTAAGATCCCATCTACAGCTTTAGGGTGTGGGGAAATAGCATTGTAAATTTATAGCCAAATAACCTCCGTTGTACCATTATAAATGTCTCAATGGAAGACGGAGAGGAAGACATTCAAATGCATTACAGATTGTTTGTACACGTTGTTTTTCAGACGCACCTGACATTTTTTGATTCATATTTGTCCACATGTCAGCATTCTGCTATAAATTGTGAGAAACACCGCCAGCCAACTAAGTACATGGCTGCCTGTTGGTCTTACATGCCGCACAAATATGCTTTCCTGACATTCCTCAAGTTTGTCACTCCCTCTCCTCATTTTTTTGTAGAGGAAAGAAAAATCACCTAATTCACTGACAAACTCTCACATGTGTGCCTTTCGTCTCACTTCACTTTGAATTTGAATGTCTGCAGTGATAGGTGAGCAGATACTGACAGTTCCGGGAGTTGAAATTCTAAGTCGCACTTACTCAAACGTGCCAACCCACGGGTTAGAGAGAGATTTTGATCAGTATACATTGAATTCACTGTACACGTGACAGGTATTTGTAACATCGCCGGCTGATCATGTATCCAAACTGATATTGCCTCTCTGCTTCTCTGGGAGAACAGCCGAAAATGTACGAGCGCCCTCCAGTGGGCAGGCAGCTATCAATCTCAATGTAGCATCCAGTGGAGCAGGCAGTAGAATTAACATGCGTGTGAGGATACACAACTGAGCCGTACCCCGAAAAGGGGGTTCCCTGTCGAACGGTCTATACTACAGCAATCTACTTGATGTTTGCACAATGTGCACCAGTACCCCTAAGCGTCGTTGGCTTAATTGTGGTGGCAGGACTCATGACAACTTTGCGCCACGTGTCTGTTATCCCTCGTGAATGTATAGAAGATGCGTCATGCTCAACTTCTATCTAATTCAATCGAACATGTTGGTGAAAATGTTTTTGGAGGATACCTAACACTGGGTTTCATAATTACCGACTGTGAGTAACACCCCGCAACGTTGGTGATGTGACAGCAACACCGAAAGAGCGAAGTTCGACACGCATTGAATGATAGTAAAACATTTGGTTCGCCGTGCTGTAGCCATGGTGCCTGTGGCGATGCAGCAGGTTGGGTGCATGCTGTGTTCAAGGCGTCTGTCCTGGACGTAATGTCACTAAGCTGTGATTGTTTATACGCACATTTTATGCCTCACTTCTCAAACGGGCTTTCGAGCCGCTTCTTTGGATGTCAATTATTTTGTGGGCGTGATTTGTGACGCCTTGTTGTGTTGTTGGTTGTGTTTTGCTGAGTCTTGCGTGCTTGTCCGGGCCGATGGCAGGTGCCGTGAACGTCTCACGCTGTCCGCCTTTGCTAGCCGTGCGCGCTGTGTTGAGAGCGCGCACGGCGGTGCGTGGTAGCGTCACTCGCTCCCTCCTCCCTGTTTTGGGGATGGTGGCGTCACAGCCTAGCTATTCCGGTGCGCTTGTCCTCGGAGGCTAAGAGCGGCCGGTAGCGGGGCGATGGACGAGTGTGCGTGAGGCCCAAGCTTCAAGAATGGCGCTTATCGCTCTACTTTGCCGGCGCCATGCCGCTCGCGCATGTCGTGCCTCGCGCAGAACCTACAGCAAGGTGCGCGTGCGTGCCGCCCTTACTAGGCTAGCAGCTGCTAGCTGTTAGCCATCAAATGCTATGTCGACAAGAGTCGTGTTGTGCAGCATTTAGCAGCGAAGGTTGTTATGAAGATGTAGTGTACCGTCCATTGAATAACTCGCACGTGTTTGCGATCACTCGTACTGATATCGATTCTCTTTTGGCACTAGTTGAGCGAAGAGGGTACTTAATTTATTCCGCGGTTCATAGTTTTGTGTTGTTTTTGATGTGTAAATCATCTTAACCCAGCCAGATCCTTGCCTCTCCTCTCTCTAATGGTCTAGCACCTGGTCTAAAAACTCTTAAAGCACTACTGGATTAATTAAGTTTGACATATTTCGACGAGTAGCTTTCATTCTTTTTAGATTCATATCAGTATCAGTTTCAATTCAAGGGAGGTATAATTGAGAACAAGGAACCCTTTAAAAGGGGTTTCAGTGCCCATATCACTCAAGTTGGACACGGAAATATGTTGTTTCAATTATGTGCCCAGCACACAGTCCTCAGTAACTTGGTTTTGATAGATTATGCATAACATAGAAAGATCTAGGGAGTACTCACTGTAAAATTCATACTTTTCATATAATTGGTACAATTTACATGATGCACCTCATTCTGTCAATAATGCAAAATCTCACTTCCACCCTTGTCCTTTGTATTATCAGCTGCGCGCCACTCCAGTTGTGTCTGAGAGGCTGAGTATGTTCGAGTCGTTGCGTGAGAGGCAGCTTCAAAGGAGGATCAGTGAGGAAACGGGAAGACCACTCAATGTCCGTCTCGCAGATGGGAGGACAGTGAAGGCAACAGCTGGTGTCACCACACCCCTCGCCATTGTTCAAAGCTCACGGTAAGAAATTGCTCTTATCATTACTATGTACTGTATTCTTGATTCTTCATCTCCTTACTTCAGTTAGACAACTTGACAACCTTTGCCATTGTTTGCAGCATAAAAGGGGCATTGGTGGGAAAGGTGAACGATGAGCTATGGGAGCTGGGACGCCCGCTCGAGACAGACTGTGAACTCCAACTTTTAGGATTCGATACGCTTGAAGGAAAACAGGTAAGCTTCATTTACTTTCAGAAAAGCTCAGCCTTGACCATAAGTGGCTACAGTGTTTTGTGGGAGCACATGCTCCAGTGTATTTCATTCAGCTAAATAGTGTTTGTTTATATTTTGTCCACCATCAAAACCACTCAGTGATAACAGAGATTACAGACAAGGATGCAGTCAATGTTTGGTCCACTCATTGCGAGTAGAGGTTGTAACTGATATTTTGTTTGTCCTTGACAACAATGTGTTTTGTCTGGCGCTAAGATTTCAGTAAGAGTGCAACAATTTCTCTGTCCTGAACTGAAACTTGTGCAACTCATGGCAGCCACTTGAATATTTACAAATGTCTCGTGGAGAATCTTACACAGTTACACAAAAAATGCTGTTATGCGACTTGCTCTCCTCACCATCTGACTGCTGCTGCTTTCCATAGGCAGTGTGGAGGACCGGGGTGTGTGTCGTGGGAGCCGTGCTGGAGGGAGGATTCGGTGCAGAGCTGTGCAGAGAGGGAGTGTCGGAATTCGGACTTTACTGCGATCATCTCCTTGAGAACAGGTGAGGCTCTCTCAGGGCTGTTGTGGTGTAAATCCCCATCCTGATGAGTTGTAGCAGTGCTGATTCCTGCGTCATTTTTATGACAGACAATTTCTTTGTCTATTTTCTTTTTCTGCCTCTGTCAGAAAGTCAAGTTAGTTTTACGGACTCAAATAACATGGGTGATGCGGTTCAACCTTAAGTGTTCCGTTCCTATGTAGACAAGTTACAGACATTACAAAGATATTCACTTCCTCTGCATGCTGTGCTTTGATCAATCTGCAGTGTCTGTTGCGTTGCATTTTATGCAGAATTTAAACAGAATTTCCCCCCCCGTTGCTATGATCAAAGTTGCTGCGAGTGTAATAACAGGGCCCCCTGAAGTTCTTTCCTGCCTTGCAATCATTTTAAACTTGGCAGAGGCTTTTTGCCTCCCGGCCCTCTGCTCCTCTCACTGAGCGGGTCGAGCGTTTGATGATGAATGTCTTCTCCCTGTTGGCCAGCAGGGCCCTGTGTCTGACTGATGTGGAGGAGCAGTGCAAAGAGGCCGCAGCCCTCAGACTCCCTCTGTCCCAACTGGAGCTGAGCACTCAAGAGGTTCGAGAGCTCTTCCAGGTCAGCGCCGCCTCCTCCATCAGCTCAGATTATTCGCTATCCATCTATTTTTCCCCTCTTACTTAACATCGGCAATCATAGTGCATCGGACAAAACCAGAATCTCAGAGACAAATTATAACTTATTTTTCTACAAACCTGGTGATGGCGCTGTTGCACCGGATTTTGCCCCACAGCTTCAGATCAAGATACCAAACCTTGTACCGCCATCCCTCAGTTTAATGTTTTGCGATCACCACTCTCGTGGCGTGTTTTATCCTCCCGCTGTTTCCGTTCCTGTTTGTGTCAGATTTTTCCATACACACTTCATCACTTAAGACTGCCCCCGCTGTGTTGTAATTTTTAGAATATAGCGTAATAACCACAGCGTCTGATCTGTGTTCTGGTGAGGTACAACATGTCATTAGGAGCCGTGATTCGGCGCTATTTCCTCACGCTCCTGCCTGTAGTAGCTTGTGTAATTGAATGTTTGCGCGCGTTTGCGAAGATGATGCGACAGCAGCCGCCATGTTAGTCACCGGGCTGGAATGCGTCCTGTCTAAGGTGTGACTACCACGCAACACTTCTGCCCCCATTTTTTGTTTGTGGAGCTCAGACGTCCTGCTGTGGGGGCTGGTGTCTTATCATGGCACATCTGAATTTCTCCTGTGCTGTATGGCTTTCACAGAGCAGTAAGCTGAGACTGCAGCTTATTGAAGAGCACATGACCGGACCAACCACAACAGTGTGCAGGCATGTACTCATACACCGCAGCGGAATCCAAATTGGCTTTATTTGATGTATTTGTAAACGTAAACAAATGTCTCACCCTCTGTGCAACCCAGGTGCGGGGACAGTGTAGCGGTCTGCAGTGGCCCCCTTCTCCCACACACTGGACTGCTCAAGGTCTTCAAGATGCTACAGGTGCATGTTTTCATGACTGTGTGTGTGCATATCTAGTTTTGCCCTGTGCGTCCCTCTTTGTGGTCGCAAGCGTTGTTTGTCTTCCCTCTGTTTCTTCCTCTCTAATGCTCGGAGCTGTAGCCGTCTTATTAAATTGCCGATGATTGTTTACCCTCATGAAAACCAGATGCTGCCTAATACATTTCAGATCTTTGTTTTTTTCTTTTTTTTTCTTTTTTATACCCACAGAAGCATCCTGCTTCTGCAACCATTAATAGTAAGCACATCTTGATTTGAGTATTTACGCTCCTGATTCGAAAACATATTTTTACGTGGCTGGTTTTCGGTATGAACGGAATTTTCCTGCCCCCAGATCGAGCCGGGGCAAAGCAGCCCGTGTCACTGGGCAGACTGGGGCTTTATAGCAGCCACGCTGGAAATGTCCCGAGGCAGGATGTTGTGTTTGTCAGAGGCCTGTTTCCTGTTTCGGGCTCTTAGAAACACACACAGGCGCGTTGTCACTTTCCCGCTCGTCCTTCCTCTTTTGTCCCAGTGTATGGTCGCCCCCCCTTTTCTCTCTCTCTCTCTCTCTCTCTCGCTTGTATGTCCCCTTTTGTTTCTTCTTTCCCGCTTCTTCTCTCCTTAAGCTTTGACCTCTCCACCCCTCCTGACCCTTCTCGGTCCTCCCTTTTTTCGTCGCAGGTGTCTCCTATCACATTGACCAATCAGGCTGAGGCCACGGGCATTATGCGGCTTCTAGGCGTGGCTTTTCCAGGGGAGAGGGAGCTGGAGGAGTGGGAAAGGGAGCAGGAGGAGGCAAGGAGGAGAGACCACAGACGCATTGGTACGGTAAGGTGAAACTAGTCCCAGCTGCACAGAATGAGCTCCGTTTTAGAAAAAAGGAGCAAGTTGAAAGCAATGAAGGAGCAAAGTCTTTTGTTTTTGTCGTGCACAGGACCAGGAGCTCTTTTTTTTCAATGAAGTCAGTCCGGGCAGCTGCTTCTTTCTGCCCAAAGGAGCCCACATCTACAACACACTCACTGACTTCATCAAGGTGAACACACAGATCAAACTCTCATTGTTGTGCCCCCCGTGTCGCGGGAGATGTCCGTCAGAAGCAGTTAATGGGTCAAAACCACGTGATCTTCGTCCTCTGCTGCTTCTGCTGCGTATCCCTGATGTGTTGACTTTTTTTGAGGGTGTAGAATATGCACATAACAATGAAGTATTAGAATCGTGAGCAGAGTTTGAGTGTGTGGGATGCTTCAGAGGCTGCGTCAGGACTTCATGCTGTTGGATTAGTACAGGGGTCCCCAAACTTTTCCATGCCAAGGCCTCCTAAATAGCATTAGCCTCTGCCTGGGGACCACCTTGGCCAGGGGTCGGCAACCCAAAATGTTGAAAGAGCCATATTGGACCAAAAAAGTAAAAAACAAACCTGTCTAGAGCCGCAAAAAAATGTAAAAGCCTTTTAAAGGCCTTATTAATGAATCAAATATTCATTCTTAAAATTTTTACAGCATTGGAAAACGTTAAGAATCTTTGTCACATTTTTCCTCCTGTGAAAAACATACTAAAACAAAAAAATTAGATATTTCCCATTTTTCTCCATTGTCACACATTTTTGAAAATCCCCCAGGGAGCCACTAGGGCGGCGCTCAAGAGCCGCATGCGGCTCCAGAGCCGCAGGTTGCCGACCCCTGCCCTTGGCAAACCCACTGACAAAATATGGAGAGAAACATTAACTTTTAGAATGATTTCCTTATTTTTATTCAGTATTCAATCATTATTTTACCATAATACTTACTATGTACTATGTAGTTACTATATTAAGTACACATTACTTTTTTGTCATCTTCCCCCGATTTCCTCAGGCCCCCCTAGCGCCCCCTGGCGGCCTCCACTTTGAAAACCACTGGATTAGTACGTCGTTATCTACAAACCATGAAAGTCACAGGCGTAAATTTCAATCTGAAGCAATAATGGAAAGGAATAGTCAACGCTTGTGCAGAGATATTCCATCTCCAAGACTCTTCAAACATGCAGGCACGCATGCTTGTGCACACACACATAAATTCACAGGGGCCTAACATGCTGTGCTGAGTCAGGATATTGCTCCCATTATGTTTTAATCATTACAGTGTTGGGACAGTCTGACCTTCATCCGGCCACACCGCCCCTCCGCACTCGCTGTCACCGCGCCCCCTCCAACCATCTTTCCTTCCTCGTTCCTTTTTTTAGAGCGAGTACCGACGGCGTGGTTTCACCGAAGTCGTGACCCCGACTTTGTACAGCACCGCATTGTGGGAGCGCTCAGGCCACTGGGAGCACTACAGCGAGAACATGTTCACGGTCACGTCCGAGGGTTCGCAGACCTACGCGCTCAAACCCATGAACTGCCCCGCACACTGGTAGGCACAGACATGCCCTGGTCTCCACATACCGATGGGACGTGTCCCCCTGACCTGTCTCCCCATGTCCTGCTCTCATGTAGCCTCATGTTTGAGCAGCGCGTGCGTTCCTGGCGCGAACTTCCCCTGCGATGGGCCGACTTCGGGGCGCTGCATCGCAACGAGCTGTCCGGGGCCCTCGGGGGTCTCACCCGCGTCCGCAGATTCTGCCAGGACGACGCTCACATCTTCTGCGCACCAGAACAGGTACGCAGCGAACGTACGCAAACTCACTCCCGCGTCATGTTTCCCGATTCTGGAGCGGACCGCACGCTTTTCAGAGCGCGGTAAACTGTAAATGGAGCACACGCGGAACCGTATTAGTCCCATTAGACAGGCCCTGCCAATAAGTGAGACATTCCTGGAGGCCTTGGGCTCAAGTGAATGAGGGTCTTTGTCCCGTTCTAACGTTACACCTCCATACGTGCGTATCTGCCACGGCGGTATGTGTGAGTCCAGACCTCTTTGCCGTGCCCAGGGAAAGTCCCAGAGATAATGATCGCGCTCCTCCAACCTTTCATTAAGCCTCTTGTTGATCTTGAGAACTTGTCGGCCATCACTACCCTACACCTCAGATACAGTAATGAACACGCTCGAAGATCTTTTGTGTTTTTTCCTCCTCTGCACTTTGGCAGGAATTTACCTTCTGCGCCGTTTAGCCCGTGGTTTGTATGATTTGGTCCCTCTGTTGTTGCCCTGATCAACATTCCCTTCCACATTATTTTCCCTCTGACATTCCAGCTGGAAACTGAGATCGTGGCTTGTTTGGACTTTGTGAGGTGTGTGTATCGGGTGTTTGGGTTCTCCTTTCACTGCCTCCTCTCCACACGTCCCGCACAGTACCTCGGCCAGCCCGAACAGTGGGACAGTGCCGAACAGGTAAATACAAAAATCTACACAAACGTTCCACAATGTTCCACAAGGGGTCAAACATCGCAGGTTTAGACATTGTCGCAAGGTTGATTTGCCCAAAACTCCTGGCCCCACATTTCATACAGAAAGTCTGGTCGAATAAAAAACCCACCGAGGCAATCGGTGTGTGCGTCTGTGTGTGATTGTATAACAGAGGTCTGCTTTGTGGAGCTGCTGCTTTGATAAAGATCTCTAAATCCCCAGACGTGTCTGCTCACAAAGACACAGCCCCAGTTTAACCTCATCCAACTGAGCGTAATTAAACAATATGATTTCAAAAACACACACACACACAGAGGACAGCTAAAGTGATTGTCATGGCGGCCTTGTAAGCATTTCCCCTCTCCCCAAAGCACTCCCACTCACTTATCTCTTTCCTCTTCCCCGCGTGTGTATGTATGTGTGTGTGTGTGTGTGCGCACGTATATGTGAGCAGCAGTTGGAGAGGAGTCTGCTGCAGTTTGGAGAACCTTGGGAGCTGAACCCGGGAGACGGAGCTTTCTATGGACCAAAGGTCAGTAGGAGGAGCGACTTGGAGTGAGAAACCTGTCCACACTCACTCACACCCAGAAGAGTTGAAGATATTTCACGTCAGAATCTGGTATGAGGACACAAACTGTCCTAAATCTTGTTTGGTAGCTTGCACTTTATTCCACTGTATCATTTTGAAATATTTAATATCAAAAGCAGCTGCTGCCTTTAACCTGAATTCCAGGCCGAAGGTTGGATGGTGTGTTTGTGTCATCGCGCACAGCCCGGCTGACCCCTCCGGCCCCTAGCAAGCTCACTATTTTAGGCCGTTAGTCGGTGTTACATCACAGGCTCCAGGTCGAGGGCGATGTGTGTCGCCCATGGCGATGGAGGGAAGTGATGATGTTAAACAGAGCAGTCTGTGCTGACCACAGGCTCCAGGGGACCAACAACTACAAGCAGAAGTTTGCCGGTTGTGACAACTTAGAGCAGCTCAGTCTTCAGAGAGACGTAATGTGGGACTGGTTTTGAATTAGCATCAAGTCAGCCTCACACACGCACACACACGCACACTCCTCACAGCTGTATATCATGGAGTCTGCCAGCTCTTAATTGGCTTCACGGACCTCTCCATTCGATCCATCTGCGGGCATTTCTGTCTCACAATCGTCCACTTTATCTCTGGCAGCATCTTTTGGCCTCGCCGCACGTCCGTGCGAACCGCGATCTTAACGCACTGCGTCCGTGTCTCGCGCTAGATCGACATCCAGATCAGAGATGCCATCGGCAGGCAGCACCAGTGCGCCACCATCCAGCTGGACTTCCAGCTGCCAATCAGATTCGATCTTCAATATGTGGGGTGAGTCGTCCGCGAAAGGGTTTGATTTTTTTTTTCCCTTCTTTCCCCCCGAGCCTCGCTGCACGCACCGATGAAGACACTGGCGCTCGCCAGGAATTTTTGCGAGTTGGCCGTGTTACATCCGCATTGTGATGCTTAACGAGAGCTCAAGCATTAAGTTGAAATGGCGGAAATCCAGTTGCATAGTGGCTTAATGTGATTGGAAGAGATTAACCCTATTATTGAATTTATGAGCTCAGGGTCCCCCGTGTTCCGTCTCTCCGCCTTAAACCCCCCCAAGCCTCTCTTAACTCTGACCTACATTCCATCTTATACTTTCTTACACCACATCATTCACAAAAGCACCTAACGTGACCTCTGACCTCAGGCCAGACGGACAGGCGCACAGGCCGGTGATGGTCCACAGGGCGGTGCTGGGCTCGCTGGAGAGGATGATCGCCATACTGGCGGAGAACTTCGGCGGAAAATGGTGAGAGAGCGATCGCGGGCGTCGTCTTATGACACAGTAGCCGCCGATGAAGGTGATCACCACGCTTCCTCCTCTCTTCGCTCAGGCCTCTGTGGCTGTCGCCAGCGCAGGTCATGGTGATCCCCCTGGGGGGCGACAGCGAATCGTACGCCAAACAGGTCAGTCTGGAAACCAGGGTGTCGGTGACCTCTCTGTTCTTTCTGCCTCCAGAATTTAAATCGGCCACAAACCTGAGCAGCAATCTCAACCGAAACGCCTCTCTGCCCCTACAAGGTGGTCCAGCAGTTCCGCGAAGCCGCCTTCATGGCGGATCTTAACGAAGACAGAGGAACAACCTTAAATAAGAAGATTCGCGCGGCTCAGCTGGCACAGTACAACTACATATTTGGTAAGGACGCACGACACAGCTTATCAGCGTCACATCCAGCGTGCCGCACCTGAACTATGACACTTGTCTCCTCCAGTTGTGGGGGAGAAGGAGCAGGTGAGCGGAACCGTGAGCGTGAGGAGCAGAGGAGGAAAGCAGCTGGGCAGGAGGCCCACAGACGAAGTCCTAACATCCCTCACAAAGCTGCGAGACTCCAGAAGCAACACAGAGGAGTTTTGAGGCAAACTTCCAAACCTATGTGTCACAGACGGCAATATTTCACTCAAAGACTTTTGTGCACTTGACCTGTCGCTTTTTTTGGCCGCGTCGCGGACTGATATTTCTGATAAATGCTTATGGAAGAACGTCTTGAATCAGCCAGTGCTGTCATTTTTCACAGCGTTGTCAGCTCATCAGTACATTTTTCCTTTAATGGCATCAACAGAGTAGCCTCCCCTCCAAAGTATGGAAAAAAGATCAGAGGCTATTTTAGGGTCGTTATCGCCGAAATGTCAACAATAATTCATTGGAAGCTGTTGTTAAAATCTTCAAAAAAATGCGACTGCCCCTCTGTAGGAATGTATGATGGTATGAAAAGAGAAAGGCCACCATCCCTTTAAGAGGTCTGATATAACTGACTGTAAGGCCCATTTTGACTAAAATAGGAGAGGGAGCAGCTGTGTCAGGGGTGTGTGTTTTGTTGTGTGTGGTGGAAACAGGCAGGTCAAGGTAAAGGCCAAAGGGATTGGAAGATTTCCTTGTTTAATTGCGAGAGGCCAACAGGACGGAAAAGACATTAGTCAAAACTCTGACACACAAGCTGGGAGAGAGAGAGAAAGAGAGAGAGAGAGAGGCGTTGGCCTCAACAAAGCTGCCTGGACAACCATTGACTTTTGTGTGTGTGTATGTGTGTGTGTGTGTTTTACTCGAATGGAACTTTCTTTCCTAGCCGGGCAGGAAATGTCAGGCGGGTTCACGGTGGGACCAGGACACACAAGGTGAGATCAGCCCACTGACGCAGCGGTTGGAAATCCACGTAAACACACCGGGTGAGGGTGTGTTTGTGGGTTTCTGTGAGCAATGCAACACGCCAGGCTTCAGATTAGATAAAGCAGCAATGGGACATTGTCATGATGAGGTGGTCTAACAGAACATGGGATAAACACAAGATAAGCTCGGACAAAGGCAAGAAAAGGATTGCTAAAAGCTGCCTTGGCCTATGAACGGGATGGAGATGTGTGCGTGTGCAAGCTGTACATCCACGCAAACTAAATTAAATGTGAACAAATGTGTTCAGCCATTGTGGTTGTGAATTGTTGTATATCTATGCTTTAACAAATTTATCTTTATTTTAATTTTCACTATTTTAACTTACTTTTTTTTCTACTATTTTTTCTATTACCATTTTAACTTTCTGAGTAAGTTTGAATCGACTTCTTGGGATTGTCTCATATGACGTTTGTGTGTGCTTTTGCAAATTGTTATTCACTCAAGTGTGTGTGTGTGAGTGTGAGAGAGTGAGATTAAGAGCCTTTTAGCCACAGGCTTAGCAGCATTGCCCAGTTGTTGCGTAGTGATGACACACACCATTAGCTGCGGTAAACACTTGAAATCTTTACCTTCGTGATAACAATATCAGGCTGCCTCCGCCTCGCTCACATCTCTATTCACCGCACCTCTGCACTCCCACCCCCATCCCTGACTTCCCTATCTCTCCTCCACACACACACACACACACACACTCCCTCCCTCCCTCACAAAGCAATCCTTCATCCCACTGCTGGAGTCGCACGGAGTTCATAAGGACTTATTTTTAGCCGAAGGGGGTTGACCAGAGAAGAAATGCCACAGAGAAAAAAGGAGGCCGGGTGGGACGTTGTGCTTGGAGGGGAAGGGGGGGGTTTACGATAGAGTGAGTCAATAACAAAGAAGGATATCGGGGAGGTAGAGATGTAATCTCCAAGAGAAATAGAAGCACAAGGACAAATTCCTCTGCCGGACCCTCACAAAGGTCCGTTTGTCCGTCCAGACTTCCACACGTGCCGCAATGACAAACGCTACAAAAACGACACGACCGCCGGGGCCAGGGATCTAATAACGGAAAAGCGTTTTGGCAGCCGCAAAGCCGGCGACTGGTTTTGCGATCCACCGCCGCCTGGGAAGTCGGGCTGACGGTGACCCAGGCCCGCAGGCTCGCACCCAGCAGGCGGGCCGGAGGAAGACAAACACACAGCGGCGTATTGTTCTGCCGCTATCACCGCAACGCTGTCAGCCTGACTGATTGAAGGCTGCACCTCCTAAAATAGGTCCTGTGAGTCCCCTCCACCCTGTTATAAATAACCCCCCCCACGCCCCCAATACCCACCGAAAGTGTGTGTGATTGTGTGTGTGTGAGCGACAGGGAGACCACCCTGACTTTTTGTGTTTATGTGAGGGTGTTACAGTGGGGAGAAACGAGAAACAAAGTCGTTAAAAGAAAGTAAGGATGACCAAAGTGAATACAATGACAGAAGGGGTGTGTGTGTGCGTGTGTGTGTGTGAGAGAGAGGGAGGGCCATACATTGATCCATAAGACCCCCTTGTGACCTCCACACACACTTTCTGACACTCGCTCTGATTCTTTGAGCAATCTGTGTGTGTGTGTGTGCGTGTGTGTGTGTGTGTAGGCATGGTGCTTCAATCACAGCAGAGGTGTTTGGATAGTGGCTAGTAAGTGACCACCTGAGGGAATATGGGAGGATCCCTGGGAATGTTTGCTCAGCTCAGCAGGTGTGGCCCTGGAGTAAATGTGCAAATATGAGGCGGCAGGAGTGAGTGCGCGCGCACACACACACACACACACACACACATGCTCTGGTTTTGTCTGCTCATTGTTGCTGAACAGCCGTCGCACAACTAGCAATCCTACTCCTAATGTAGGAAAGTTGTCAGAATGGACTGGATCCCCTAAAACCTCAGCCCACCCACACTGTCTGGCCCCAAAGACTCTACTCGCCAACTCATACTCCC
>OMPJ01010707.1:17792-30012 GCA_900312935.1 Carapus acus
TGCCTGCCAGCCTTTGACTATTGTGCACCGCCCCTATTTGGGACAGATCTCTGGTGGCAGTTTTCAGAAGCTTTTAATCCAGGAACCATTATGTCTTCACAAGAACGTTGTGAGATAAAAACTTCCAAACGGTCTCAGCGCGTAGACGGTCCGCTGAGACGCGGCTGAGTCACCGAGCGAGGGAAGATGTCCCCAGGCAGCGCATGTGAAAGGAAGAAAAGGGCCGAAACCCAATTGTATACGTGTTGATTACAGAGCAATCTTCCAATCTTCCCAAGCGCTTTGGCTTTTCTTCGCCGGGCTGGTCAGATCCGATCTTTTGTGCACTAGTGTGTGTGTGTCTGTGTGTGTGGTGGCACTGAGGTGACACCTGACAACGAGTGGTTTTCATCCTCTTCTCCCTCTCTCCCCTCCTGACCCCGCCTCCTGCGCCCTGACCCCTCAGAGACGACGCCGATCGCCACCAGTGAAGCGGCGGGCTGCGACCCGACATCCTCCTCACGCTGCAGATCGCGTAAGTTTTGCTGCCGCTGCCACCGCAAACAGGCTCAGTCCGAGAGTAGAAAGTGCCATGGCCCCCAAATGGCCCCGTCGAAGCAGCCGGTCTGTAATTTCTGACGCACTGAAGGGCAAATTCCTGCTCGGCATGTTCCGGCTCGCCTGCTGCAGAAAGTTTAAAAATTCGTCCCAAACTGAGAGATGCGGGCCGGAGACGGTCGGATCTGCGCAGTCGGAGGAAATGCACGAAAAGAAGCTCTGATCTGTTTGTGATCATATTAGATTAGCCATCGGGAATTTTAACTTGTGAGATGGGTCGTGACCCCATCTCCTGTTTATCTCAGCTCGCCAGCAGCGGAACAATGGTTAGAGCCAACAATTTGAAGCAACATGTGAGCAAGAGCGTTGATATTTGCAGTTCCGTCAGGTGCCCGAACTCCCACAGCTCATTGTTGTTTGGCGGTCAGCGGTTTACAAGCATCCGTCTGTTCCTTCCAGTCCTTCCAGGTAATGAAGCTCAGAGGTTCCTGCCCGAGGTGGTGGAGCGAAGCCTTCTCTCTTTACTCTTCATTCCACTCCTAGCCATCGTCTTCCTCCTGGTGTGGAAGGTAAGCCGACCTTTGACTCCTCGACCTGAAAGGACTCGAATTTACTGCCTTTGCACAACAATGTGCTCAGGGGAATTTCTGAACAGCTGCCTTAGAGCTGCAGGTGGAGGTTTGTAGCAGCATTTTGCTACATGTGGTCCCGTCTCTCCCCCCTCTTACAGGTGCGGTCACGGAGGAACCAGATGGACACCCAGCGGAACCCTGGAGAAGGTGGACTCTTCACAGGGACAGAAGGGACTGCAGCTCCGCTCGATGCTGACATCACAGAAAAGTAAGATGGGTTTGTTTTGCACTTAAAACGTATGTTGTAATGTAGGTAAAAGGTCATAAGCAGCAGGTGATAAAATTATATCATCGTCGTCATCATCAGAATCATCTTCATCATCGTCATTGTGAGAAGGAGGAGTGCAATTTTAGTTATGGGACGTTTTGGACACTCAAGGTTACTAAACCAGAAAAGAATGATACAGCACATGAAATCAAAGTTTATTTCCAAATACATAAATGAATTAGCAGCTTATTAGTTTGTGACGCTGCTGGTTTGTTATGGCAATCAATCATTCCAACATCATCCACTAAAGATTACCAAAAAGCAAAAAGAAGACGGCACAATCATTGAATTGTTCCAAATCTGCGTCCCCATATACTGTAGGCTTTGAATCTGAAATGTCTTCCTCAAGCGCCTGTTTCTGGCTTTGAGCGGCAACAAGGAAAGATTTAATACTTTTCCCAGTTCTAATATTTCAATTCAACCTCTCTGGTGGTTGACAAGGGGGCTCCGCCCGCCGCGCTCCAATATTTCACGGCTGTGAATAGGCGTCTTGTGTATTCACTCCATCTTTGTTCCTATCACGCAATCAATCAAACTATCCTCGCAGACACAGCAGGCCAGTAGCTACGTTAGCCGTTAAGCTGTCAGCCCAGCTTGGCGGTGCCAGGTGCCGATTATGTAATAGCTCAATAATCTTCAGCTTTGATGAATTGGGCTTGAAAGAGGATCGAAACTCAAAGTTGCGCAAAGTTGCTCTGGAGTTTCAGCGTCATAAATCCGTCCCTCTGACCCTTCGACGACCTTCCACCGAAACAGGGAGATCAGGCCATGCCTACGGTTGAACGCTCAAACTTTCTCTATTCTGTCCACCTGTAGGAACAAGTTGAACTCCATCCCAGCGGTGTAACAGCGTCCACCTTTCCACGTTCTTCAGCATAATCGGTGAGACTCCTCACGTTGCGACCGAGCCCGGTTCAAACTTTCCCCTACCTCGTCTGTCTCTAATTCTCCGTCTGTCCCTGTGCTCCCCTCGCAGGCCTCTGCTCTTTCCTTCTCCCGGCGTCCGACTGTGATCGAAACAAACTGGAAGCTGCACCCTGCGCGGGGATGTCGGAGGTGCCCAGCCTGTTTGTATTCAGTGCGGTGCGACCGCGGTGGAGACTTTCCAGGTCAAACCCCAGCCTGCCACTCTGTGGACGATCTTGCCTTCTCTAGTAAAGACTGCATTAATCTCGTGTTGTGGGAGAGGCAGAGAAATTCACACCCTAACCGTACCCCCCATCGCACCCCCCGTACCCTCCACACACACACACACATCTTCAGGACCTCTCTGGCTTCACACAGATCCTCCACCACAAAACAAAACTCTTTAGGAGAACTTCCCCGCTGCACGTCGCGACGATCCGCCTGCATTCTGGACCTGACACTTCAACCTTTCATCACAAAGCAACGAGAGAGAGAGAGGGAGGGAGAGAGACAGAGAGAGAGAAAGAGAGAGAGAGAGAGACTGACTTTGGTTATCGCTGGTATGAACAGAGGCATGAATTACTACCTCCGGTTGACCATATTCTCACAGTTTCCTCCTGTCCTGGGGCTTTCTCGAAGAATATTTAACATTGTAGATCATTTGTAGCTCTAAGATATTAGCCACATTATCTGGTTTAGCCATATACCCGCTGGGAGTGAATGATGTATTTATTTATTGGTGGCGGCGTGGAGCTGCTGCCTTCGATAGAGCGGATATGTTTGAGAGCACCTTTGCTAATGGGTCACATTTAAAGGACAACCTGTACCGAGACACCTGTCAACACTTTGGGACACCTGCAAACCCCAAAGCACACATTCCTGAACAAATGCTATTTCCTTGTATGATGGTGTTATTGGTGTACGACTTGGGTAATGTGGTTGTGTGGATGCATTACAAGGAGAAACGTGTAAATACAAAACTGCTGCTTTGACTAACCCACATTAAACTCAGCGTTGACATTCTATTGAGCATCAGGGATGACTTCTGTGAATCCAGAAATTTGGGACAAATTAGCGGCCGGAGTTGGGCTGTGACTGTGGCCGTCTCCGCCCATAAAACCCAGAGTTGGTCTGGCACAATGTGGATTAACAACGTTAACCGCAAAGACGTAGAAATGTGTAGAGCAAAGATGAGCAGCTGGTAAGGGTTGCGGGGGTACCGACTAACCAGCCCCCAAGTCCGATGATTCAAATATCAACATGCAGAGATGATAACGCATCACACACACAAACACACACACCTCCTCCCTCGTTGTGCGTTTCCGTGATTGCACGTCTCAGAAAAGAACCTCTTAGGACAATCTGACAAAGCTGTTCACCTTTAAGTCTTCCCTCCATATCACATGCGGTGGGAAATTCCATCATACATTTGAGATGAAACACTACGTTCACTGCCACCTGCATGGGACTCCCATGCAGATTTTGACTTAATGTGACACAATCATCAATCAAGAACCCGTGCGACAGTAGCACTGATGTGGCGGGTGACTCAGAATTCAGATATGCACCGATTTTCAGCGAACGTTAGCTGGGATCATGTTGGAGCTGGCAGTGAAGGGAGCAGCAGAATCCTGCGACGCGTCTGCAGGGATGAATCACTGAACCTCCGCCTAAGCACCCTGAAATCTGATAAGCCGGAGCTGCGGGTGCTCAGATAAGAGATGTTATCTGGGCTACCGGGCCTTTGAAGAGGAGGACCGCAGATTTAAAACACACACTGTGAGTGTGTGGCTTTGGGTGCGTGTAGGTTATGGGGGTTGGTCGTGATAAGGGACGGGGGGATGGTGAGAGTCCTTCACTGCACACAGTCAGTGTGCCAGTAAAAGTAGATAAGTAATGGAGAGTAATCTGATGCTCTTGTTCAGGGCGATGATCGAGCGTGTAACGCCGTACGATGCACGGCAGGCACTCGGCGACCCCCTGACCGCAACCCCTGACATCGCTTTCCATAACTTGTACTTCGCGTGTTTCTAAGACGAACCCGGTCTCTCGCTGTACCGCTCGCATTCTTGGCTCCTGAATCATTTCTGCACACGTGTTACATTTGTAGCCTGCATGACATTTTTGAAAAGGATTCACCCACTGAGTCTTGTTTTGCGCATACGAGGGAGTACGGAAAGACGAGAGGCTGTTTATTGTACAAAAAAACAAAAGCAAAGAATCTGTGTTTGAAGTATGCCGCCTCAATGTTCGTAGAGTTCAGATAGCTCAGAGCAGCTTTACCCTTCAGCACGAATAGCTGGAATTCTTGGTGTGGTTCCGTGTTGTTTATTGTGTCGGAGTGCAAAATGAGTTTGTTTGTTCAGAGACGCGTTTCGGTCCCGTTGTGGGTTGGAGCCTACAGAAAACGGACAGTGCAGCGAGTAGAAGTACCACAGCGAGAGCCTTTACGATGGACACGCACTAGTGTCGGAGACGTTCTCACCTGGACCTCCCGTCCATGGTGAAGACAACCTTAGACTTCCTGTCCTATCCTTTGAAGGCTCCGCCCCTCTGTGGCCGACAAGGTCCATTATTCTGAGGAACACCGAGGCGAGCGAGGCCGTGACCAAACAATGTGTTAAAGCTGTGAACAAAAACAAGAAAAAAAGCATTTCCTACGATCCTGTCCACACACTATACGCTTTAGTGAAGAGAGCGGCCACCTTTCGATGTTGCTCCTGTAGGACTGAGTTTGACGTGGTTGTCAGCAGCACTTTCTGACTTGGCTGATCCCGTCTGTCCCCCTCAGGGGGAACGTCAGATGGCTCCAGGCAGGAAATACGTCTGGGTGCCAAAGAGAGAAAATGTGGTTATCGCCTGGTTGGTAATCTGGGTGAAAAGGCTACTGTATTCTGTATTTTTGTATAAATGTAAACAAACATATATGAGATATGAATAAAATACATGTATCCAACTGTTCCTCTGCGTCTCCACGCATTTGTGCACCCGATCGAGGTTCAGCGTGTTGTTCTATTTCTCCGGCCCGATGAACCCTTGTGATCCCTGCTGTAGGGGAGGAATCCCACGGGGTCCCACCTCAGGTGGAAGTCCAACGCGGCATGTTTGCTCGCTCGGAGGAGTTTTTGCTCCTGGCCAAATAGCTGCCGATGCATTGCGAGATGGCTGCACTTAAAAGGCGGCCCTGGGAAAGAGGTCTGCGAGTCTGACACCGCAGCTCGACGCTTTTAGATAGACAAACAAGGTCATGGCGGGGAGCCTGAACGCAGCACGATTCTAACATCAGCAGGGTTTTTCCAGGTCACTGGGAAATAAAACGCGCTCACTGCCGGCATGGTGGTTTATAATCTAATTGATGTTGTACGGTCACTTTATCCTTCGCTTCAGCTCGCACAGGATCCATTTAAGCCATCTGGCAGTGTTCAAGGTCGTCTCACAATCGTGTGTAAGCAGCCACCCCGATTCCCAACGTGTTCCAAAGGAAGTATCGCATCTACATTAAGTGGGGCCAATCCTAAATTCCACACAATCACCTCTTGGTGGGATTCAGGCTTTCTACGCCGCATTGCTCAAGGACGCTAGGGACATAACTCCAGGAGGAGAGTCTGACCAGGAACGGCAGGATCCCCAGACGACCGCTGCGCCTCGTGAACAATCAAATCTGTAAATCAGCACGCACTTCAAGGATGCCTCGTGAATCATGCCGGCCTCAGTATGTATTGTGTGTCTGAGCTTCAGTGCATAATAAAGGAGAAATGTCTCCTCTTAAAACCCGCTAAATCACGCATTTTGTCTGAACAGCTTCCAGTGCTCCCCGAAGATCAGGCCGCACGCCGCTCCTCAGGCCCCGAGGAGACTAGGAGCAGATGTGCTCATATGTAGCTCCTTCTGCCTCGATTGCTCCCACATGGCCGTTAATACAATATACTGCAAATCAAACACATCCATCTGTCACATGTTTCTGCAGATTACAAGTGACGTTTTATTATGTAGTTCATTATTGTACATTGTACTTCCTATTCACATATTCCGTTGCACTGCAACTGTCATTTCACTGCCCATTCTGACGAGTATGTGACTAAGAAAGCTCTTGAATCTTGAGTCTTGAGAAGAGCACACAATGCACACAAGGCCACACAACGCATTCATTCATCCGTTGTCACAGATGTGTATGGATTAAATTACCCAAATTACATAAAACTATCTACAATAATACAAATATTTCTATTACGACTGCTGCTACTGCAACTACTGATGATAAGAGTGCTTCTGATAAGACTTAATGTGATAATGCTCTAGTTTGAGGAGTCAGGGTCAGTGGGCATGTCAGCATCTGTCCCGGTTGTGTGAATGCACACTCCCTCATCCACCCACCCACATACACACACACACACACACATGCCCTGTTGTTTCTCTAGGAAAACGTGTGTGTGTGTGTGTGTGTGTGTGGCAGCATGAGCAGTCCCGTCATATACAGATCACAGCCAAGAGTTTTTCAGATCAGACACAATCAACACACTTTTCTGCTGAGTGACATGAAGAATGAGCAATGAGCAAATTTTCACATCAGCCCTGCCTCAATCCTTGCTAGTCCATTTTTAGGACCCCTGACTTGGGCCTGACGCTCAGAGTCATGAGCCGACCTGATGCATCTGCTCTGGCGGCAACTCGATAATGGGCGGTTTGGGCCGCACAGGCCGGGAAAACCCGGTGCAACGCTCTCTTCGCTCCTTAAACTGAAACACGATCCCAGGACGCCACCCTGGAAACAAAATCCAGTAATAATCCAATTGAATTAATGAAATAAAGATGCAGACTGCGAAAGGAAAAGGTCAGTATGGCAGAATTGGATTAACCAAGCTCGATCAAATGACGGGAAATCGTTAGGGATTCAGGCTGATAAAAGTTCTCAAGTTCCCCCTTTCATCCGATTATCTGCTATTTATTGCGCGTTGGACAGAAGGAGACGTTGGACTGGCTGAGCGACAGGAAGCTGTGATGTTAAAGAAACCCTGCGTGCCATCTCTGCCCAATAAGAATGTATTTATTGTGCATGCCATAGGTCGCCGAGATGGCACGGGTCGGTACTTACCGGCGTGATTGAGGCGACTCGCCTTCGCTGACACAAGACTTTGATGGGGAGCGGCGCCCCTTCGAAGAAACAACATGGAGGTCAAGAGGGCCTTTGTTCCCTGGTTCACGGACGTTAAGGTTGAAGCCACTAAATGTGCGTGACGACTGGGGTGGCACGCTGGGAATTTACAGCACACCAGTGGTGGCGTGAGAAGGGGGTCTGGGTGTGGAGGGCGTGAGGTGGGGTGGGCGTGCATTATTCCTGGTGTTGCACTGGCGAGCTCATGGCTGTGATCATCCAGGCGATGCTTTCAGGTGCATCACGACCTTCAGCACGATTTCACCACACATCAGCAGACACACAAAGTCCACCCGAGACAGGTAAAGCAGAGCCTCTGTTCCCCACCTGTGTTTACAGTCCTACATGGTGGGAAAGATAGTGGACAGGGCGTGTTTGTCCTTCCTACTGGTTGGTCTGCAGCTCGTGTTTACTGCTCGTCCTCCTCCCGACCGTGCAGTTATTGACGGCGCTCCGCTTCCTCGCTGAGCTGAGCGATTTGGTCTTTGAGGTCTGATGAGCACCTCTGTCACGTCACGTGAGGGCACCAAATGGCCGTCATGTTCATGTTCATTCTGTCATGCGAATCCTCAAGTGGCGCAGCATGGAGGGTCCCCGTTTGTCCTCCACCCGCCTTTCCGGGCCTCTCACTAAGAAGGATGCTGGCCAGTTGAACTTTTGCTCTGCTCAGCAGAGACCAAACCAGGAATCAATCACACAATCAATCCCAACTTTCTCCCTTTCATCGCCTGCTCACTGTGCGGCCCCCTTCGATCCCAACGGACGCGGACTTTCATAACCTCTGCGGTCGCTACCTCGTATCCAGGAGCCCTCGCACTCCCGTCCTTTCACCGAGACAACTCCCAGCTGCACCAACCGAGGCAGGAAAAGCGTTTAGCAAGCCGGCCTCCTTGTTTACGTGACTGTCGGCCAGATGAACTTGGACTGCGACGCGTCGACTCTTGTGCAAGTGCAACTGATGGATCTGTCCCTGATGTACGCACATCTGAGGCAAAGGGGGGATTGTTGTTGGAAGGGTCGCTCCCCACTTGGAGATTCTTCATCGCTTTCTCCAGCAGATCTGCTGATTCTGCGCACACTTGACAGACGTGGAGCCCTTTGAGTGGCCTAACAAGGGATTAACATGGAGACAGTATAAGCGCTGACACAATTCAGGCAGCAACTCAGCGTTGGGATTCCTATGAGAGCGGCCTGGACATTGAGGAGCACCACCCAAGGGGAGAAAAAATCCAGGCAGAGTGTTTGCTCACGTTGCTTAATATCAAATATGATGTTTCAGGCTCATCACAGCAGACAGTTCCACACATAAACCGCAGCTCTCTAGGAAGGATGAGAGAGGGAAAAACCATCCCAGGCAGCACAGGTTTTGGAGAAGAAGAGGAAGAGGAACCCCCACAGGGCCGAGAGCAGGAGAAGGGTTGTTACCCGTGGGTAAGAACAACAAGCTAGGGCAAACAAACCAACAATTCATGTCGGGAATAAAAAACATTGGACCACAGAGAAAGGGGGAGGGACGGAGAGAGAGAGAGAGAGGAGGATCCCAGCCGGGCGTGCTGGTTGCCGAGAAAGTTTGCTCATTTGCGGCGGACGCAGCGGGATGTTTGCCGCTGGTTCGACTCACGGTTCCCCCCGCAGCTCCAGTCGGAGCCACCATTTTATGGGGCGGGATCAGAATTTTTATTAAGCTCTCACGCAAGCGCCATCAAACACGTCAACGAAACAACTAATCTGAAACTGCGACCTCCAACATGGATGCCAGAAACTACAAATTGTCTGAGATTCAAAACTCAATGAAATGATTCATCTTTCTGTCAACGTGACTGAGACATTTGCAACTTTGGCACCTTTTCTTTCGCCTGTTTTAACCAAAATTTGCCATGCACGTTTTTCAGCTTTTTGGAGAAAAAAAAAGATGTAAAAGATTTATGAGTGCTGAATGAGTGAGTCATCGGCGGCCTTCAGCTGCAACTGTTTATTTCATTATGTGTTAAAGACTCTGAAAAGGCACCTCGGTAACATGTGTCAGCATGTGTCACACACTCGCGCTCCGCTGTTTGTTCACACACACATTTTTCTCACATCTGTGTCATGGTGAATCACACCAGCAAGAATGGTATGTGGGTGTGAGCGATGTGTGGGCGCCTGGCTTTGTGCGTGTGGGGCAAACGTGTGTGTTTGGGACAAATGTGGGCGTGCGTGTGTGTGTGTGTGTGTGTGTGTGTGTGTGTGTGTGTGTGTGCGTGTCTGCACGAGGGAGGGCGGCCAGGCGGGCGGGCAACATCAGAGCGATCACGAGCCAAATCTGTGAAAGGACCTGTTGAAGGCTCTGCTCGCCGCATACATTAAGAACCCGGAAGAAAACCACACACACACACACACACGCACACACACACATTATCCACTCCCTTCAAAGCATGACAAAGCGCTTTATCATCATAAACTCTTTCTTGTGCGTGTTGTATGTGTGTGGGGGTGTGTGTGTGGTTGCATGTGTGTGTGTGTGTGTGTGTGTGCGTGTCCGCATCCCCTCCCACTCTGGCCATGCGTGTGTGTGTGTGGGAATCAGCACAGGACCCTAGTCACAGGTCAGAGGCTCTTGGGTTACTAATAGCCCACACCAATAGACTTGTGATCCACGTCTTGCCCTTTATGGCGCTCTTCCCTGCGGCCAACAGAGAATGCCCCCTCCCCCGCCCCTCAGGTGGGGAGCGCGGGCCCGGCCAGCCCCGTCCCGGGAGGACGTAACAGGAGGCTTATCGGAGCGCCGGGCTGTGCTGTAATACTCCTGTGAAAGGTCTTTCAGGCCGCCTCCCAATATTGATTTTTCTGGGCAGAAGGGAAATGGAGATGGCCCCCCTCCCGCCCTCTCTCCCCATACAAACACACATATACACACCGGCGCGGCTCTGGGGGAGGGAGACAGAGGCAGAAGGACGCGCAGACGGGGACAGATAGGAGGTGTGTGTGTGTGAGGACCAGGCGCGGAGAGAGAGTGAGGAAGAGTCATTTTGTGAAAGGAGGCAGAGGCTGGGCCTGAGTAGCCGTTTGTACTCTGAGTACTTATCTGGTATTCACCAGGTACTGCCATATCGGACTCGCCCCTCGTCCAGCAATACGCTTTTACGGTGTACAACGCAAACACAAGACAAATCTTTTCGTGCCTCGAGGTACATGGCTAGTGAGGCACCGCCTCCATCACAAGCAGATTTACAAACATAAACTCCACAAAGTCGCTTATTCACCACTTGATTGGCAGCAGGTAACAGGATACGTTTAAAATTAGCTTCATAGTGCAAATCACAGGATAATTATTATCATTTGATTTTTTTTTTTTTTGGTTTTACATCTTTGTCTTCCCATGATGGCAGGTGAGGCACGGCATCTCCTGCCTCCCCTGACTGCACCTCACTGCTCCTGTCACATGTGGCACAATTCTGTCATGAGTTCCAGTCTTAACTGCGCGCAAATAAACAAATAAATCACAGCAGCCCGACTTCGGGTGCTGAACACGTGCTGCGCCTGGAGTTATGGGCCTGAGAGGCCGGCCGAGGTGAGCCCCGGGCAGAGGTGACAGACAGGAGCCGTGGCCAAACACACACACACACACACACACACACACAGGCACACACAGATAACACACCAACATGACGGTGCGTGTGTAAACAAAGGTGCAACTCAATAATCTGACGTAGACAGTGAAGTGAAGTGAGTGTGAATATGTGTAGATAAAAGAGTCACACTTTCAATAGGTGCAAGTAGATCATATATCACATTATTTGTCTCATATGTTTGTCATAGCTTGTGCATACTGTGGTGCATGGGAGCTCTGGGCTTGTTGTAGTGGTCTTGCAGGGACACAGGGACACGGGGACACGATGTCTGACACAGTAACACTCAGACACCTTTTCAAACAAACCTCCTCTGCCTCCTCCTGAGCTCCACCGAAGCCTTCGTTTGGACTTTGATTGTCACCACAGTGGAGACGCCCATGTGGACGACATTTATCTTCGCGTCTAACCCAAGGGGACGAGGAGCCAAAGTCTGTGACAGGGTCTGGCTCTGCCCATTCTTGTCCAGTTTTTAGGATAGGCACCGGTGCCACAGCTCCATGTGATCCAACTTCTTCTGAGGTGCGGTGGCCTGCGGGCCACACCTGAATGCACCACCTTCCAACGCTGACCTGTCCTGACGAGCTGCAGCGCCGCTATTGTCCTGTTGTTCCAAGACTAATGTAATCTAAACCCTCGACAAAGATCTGCGAATTATCAAAAGACACAAAGCAGCACATGGTCGACATCGTGTCCAGGTCCCCGTGATCCGCAAGGTCCTGGGAAAGCGTGTTTCTGGTGCGGTCTGAGGTTGGACTGCTCCAGGTGGAGCGTGGGTGTCTGGGGAGATATCAGCATCGTGGTGGTGGCGGCCATTTGAAATCCACACTACCTTCAATTTTTGCGTCCCAATTGCACTTGTGGGACGCTGGTGCGTGCATGCGTGCGTGTCTCTGGTCAGCGGGGCCCAAACCGGACCTGCCTCCAATTATGGGAGCAATCAATCCGGGCGAGGGACGGTTCGCTGAATTGTCCAACGACCGCCCTTGGCCTCGGAGCCGGCGGATGTAACTGTAGCCGGGCAGGAGGAAACCATGTAACAGGGGGGGAGTGACGGAGACAGTCGGTGAGGCGGACGGACAATGGCGGAGGGGGATGCGTCGCCTGTGTGGGAGGA
>OMPJ01010707.1:37993-77372 GCA_900312935.1 Carapus acus
ACATCACAGCTCGAAAAGTTCCTTTTGCCGGACAAACAAAATCAAAACGTGAAAACATGAAAAGAAACCGGGATGTTGCTGCAGCGAGGCCGCGTGTCAGGGGCACGTCCAAGGGCACGCAGGCCTCTCGGTGGGAGGAGCCGGGATCATGCCGCCAATCTTCAGATTTCAGAGCTCTGAACTTTGAAGGCTGATTTATTGTCTATAAATGTTCAAATCTGAGGCCTGTAAATGTGATCGGCTGGCATGTTGGTGCACACAAACCCCCACACGCAGCAGCAGCTGGGGGAGGGGCCACAGCCCACTACACACACACACACACACACACACACACACACACACACACGCACACACACAGTCCCACTTCCTCCTCCGATCCTTTGCCGTTTCCTCCTTGTTCAGCATTCCACACACTGAGCGAACATGACGACATCGCCAATGTATCCGAGTGGGATACTGAAACAGCAACTGGACTCGGTTGGTTCTTCAAGACGTTTTGCTCCTCGCCCAAGAGGCTGCTTCAATTCTCAGGAGCTGGGAACTTGGCCTGGACATCCGCCGACTCTTGCGGCCACAGCGACACACGCTGCTTGAACAGTTTTTGTGCTGAACACTGAACTTCCAACTGCGCTACGAGTGCTCCTCAAAAAATGTGGACGGGTCACGGCGAGAGCAGCGATTTCTGTTGGGATAAATAAAATATAAAGAAGAAACACTCATGCAGATCTGATAAAAGCACAAAGAAGGAGAGGATTTGTCCACAGCTCACACCTCGGCGTGTTTTCCTGACAGAGTGATCTATGGGGTGAGGAGCAGCGAGCGTGATCAGGGAGTGAGAAGGTGCCGCACTCTGAATACCGCCTGCTGATGTGTGTCTTCTGGGAAGAGTTGGATTGCGGTGTAGATCACCTCTTGCGTGGCCTTTTCACTCCCGTCGCAGCTTAATCCATCACAACCCCACACACCCACGCACCCCACCCTCACCCCCCCTACCCTGCCCTCCTCACACACACTCCCACTCCCACACACACACCTCCCTCACAGCTGACTTCAACTTCCTTTATCAGATGCTGGCTGATGAAATATGGGAAAATAATCCAAGATGGCCGCCATCTCCCTGACACACGACTTAGCCGATGAAACGGGTCAGTGATGCCTCGCAGCCAATGGCCCATTTTCTCATGGTGTAGCCGCCCCATTTGGGATCGACAGAACTATGTCGGCTGTCTGCTGGCAGCCTGACGATGCAAGTGTGAGAATGTTTATTGAAGAAATTTTTTTATCCGTTTGGGCGGCGCGTAACAACATCACAGTTTGATATCTGTGTAAACGTTTCATATGACACCTCCTCCATCTTTGGCCTGGTACCGCTTGTGGGGGAATCAATCAATCAATCAAATAATCAATCAAGCAATCATTCAGCCAGCCAGTCAGTGTTGTGCAGCATTTTGTCCATATCTAACTCTTAACATTCTTCAAAATATTTCTACAGACACAGTATAGGTGCTGAATATTAGCTTTATACATTATACAACTATGTGATATAATGCTAACATAAAATGTATAATTCATAAGAATCCAAACTACTTGACTACTGACACACACAAATACACACACACACAAACACACTCATGGCCAGACACCACACAACCTGTTTGAGGCAACACACTCATGAAGATCCATGATGGGCTCTGGTGCCTTGCTCGAGGGCTCTTTGATGGTGCCTGGAATGTATAAAGCAACCACCTCAGTGCCGTCGCCTGAAGGTGCTCAATCGACGACCCAGGCACTCTACAGTATGTCGATGTCGAGCTCGCAGCTGTGTGGGGAAAGCTCCCACAGAATGGGTCACATGGCGCCGACAGGCCGGCGGCACCGAGCGAGCCTGGGGGTTTCTGGTCATTAGACTGAAGCCATCAGAGGAGACGAACCACAAGTAATCAAATGTAAGGGTCAGTTTTCATTCCTCACTATAAATAGACGGCGTCTGGGACAAGCGATGAGCAAAGACGAGATTGGAAGCATGGAATGCGGCAGCCTTTATTCATCCAGAATTATTTATGCGCGGTAACCCTGAGCAGGAGGGAACGTGGGGAAAATGAATGGCCACAGTGTGGAGAAATTAATTGGGATTTGTGATCAATTAGAGGAGAATGAGGGAGAAAACATCACTGTCCGTCTGCGGCCTCATTCCCAGGCTACAGCTCGGCGGGGTTCAATCAAGTTCTCACCCAGAATGTCGGCCTGGTTTGGTGTAATGTTTCTCTGTGTTGTTGGACAGGGTCACCTTCTCCTCCTGAAGCGTTCTCAGAGAAGAACCAGGACGCTCCAGGCAGAGCTGCGCCACGTCCCCCTGCTGGGTAACATGACTTTGACATGGTGCCCTTGTGGGTGATGGACTCTAAGTGGGAACACATGCTAGGATGTGGAGCTCGGGAACAGTTCAATCAATCAAGTAAAAAGAAAACACATATTCCATCACTTTAGCTTGTGTCCCAGTATCATGTATTTTCCTTTCCCCCCTTATCTCCTTTATTGGGTGTCAAGATGCTAAGTTAGGAAAATACTGGGGGGACAAGGTAAGATCCCCCTCAAGATATCCAGGAAAAACATCCAAGGGGGCAGCTGAGGGCTTGACTTACTCTCAGGTGGTCTGGGGCAGACGGCAGCAAAAGGTTACAGCCAGAGATCCTGGCTGGTCTCCTGCAGGTAATAACCCGCCTTTGTCAGGTTTAATGATGCAGGTGCAACCACCTTGAGGGGAAAAACAATTTGTGAGTGTGTACGCGCACACACTTATGCACACTCGCACACCTATCCGGACGCAACAGCAGCACAGGTGGACACAAAGATGGCACACAAGGTCTCCATGCAAGACAAATATTCCCTCTCTGCCCTGTGTGTGTTGACTCAGGGAGGGTCAGTTTTTGGCCTGAAAACACCGCAGACCTTTTACAGAGGATCAGATGTCCCCCTCCATCTGCGAGCACCTTCAGGTCGGAGGATCGCGACGAGATGCCGCCCTCAGCTTCTCACTCAGCACTTTCACCCCGAGTTAAGAACCCCAGTCCCCCGTCCTCACAGCGGGTAGGAGCAGGGACCACGCGATGACAGACACCTTTTACCAAAACAATGCCATCGCCAACCAGACTAAATTCCAGCACCTAACGCGTGACCCCTCTGGCATCCATCAATTGGGAGGAGACCTCACATGCCATCTGTGTGTGTTTATTTTAGGTGAGTGTGTGGCCAACATGTCAGTTTTTACATTTGGGGGTCAGATCTCATTCGTCAATCATCCCCCACCAGGTCACCGCCCACACCTGTGGCATCCACAGGGGTCCCTCCTCTGTAAATGAAGTTTCCGAATGCGGTGCGGAGGCAGAGTCTCGTCCCGTGTGAAGGATGGTGTGTGGCGCCGCACGCACACTCTGTTTTTGTTGCCGTCTCGGCAGGGAGGAAACCTCTCCTGAGGCACCACACAGGCCCCTGCGGCCCAACGGAGTAGTGTCCCCGTCACACATCACTCACACAAACTCCTCAGCCCACATCTGCTCTGGTTACACCGCATATATTTATCATTGATGTTTGTTTTGTTACTCAGAATCTGAGACTGATAAAAATCTGACTTGTACTTGTGTAGTTACAATTTATTCTTTTTAATTAATTCATAAATAGTTTTTTCAAAAGTATTTGGGAGCAAGGGAAATAGATAAGCTGACAAATAAATAGGGAAATAGGCATAGATAAATACACAAAACACGTACTCTTGCCAGAGCATCATTGTTACAGAAATTATAATAAATGTTCTTACCTGCATGATCAATAGATACACATAATTGATTGACTTTTTAGTACATTATTATTACATCATATAAGGTTATTATAAGGTATTATAAGTATTGTAAGGTAACCTTATTAAAAGGTAAGTATCATAAACACATGTAATAAATCTATGTCATACTGTGCTGTAGATCTGTGATTATTTCCAGCACCTTGTTTTTCGGGCCTATAAATTTTTCGGGTAGTAAATGCAAATGCACGTGCGAGTGAAACCAAACATGCAAATTTCGATGGCTGAGCCAAGCACCTGGTTCCTGGGAAACATGTTTGTTGAGCCGTGGAACAGGTATGTGACTTGACTTGACTTGACCGACGACGTTAAGAGACGCCAAGGCCACGCTTCCGCAGAAAAGCAGCTTCATTGACGGTTGCCTTGTGTCACTGCGGCAGACTTTTGGTTTTTGTGAGGTAAAATGTGTGTAACAAAGGCAGAACAAGACAGGAACTGTATGGGAGCCGAGTCCAACGGGTCTCAACACCACTTTCCTAACTACATGGAGATTTACCGTATCTTACACATTTCACACACACATAAATTCTATTAACTCATACACAGGCATTTTTAGGGGTGGAAATGGCGGAAAAGGTCAAAAGTCAAAAGCTGCTGGGGTGTGGGATGATCTCCTAAGTGTGTGCTCACAGGAGGGGTGGGTGGGTGGTTGGTGTTCCTTCAATCAAGACGAAAGGGAGGAATGTGTAAAGGAGTTTGTGTCAGTCAGAGTTAATTTGGAACACCAGCTTGCTGAGTCCACACGTGGCGAGAGTAGGGTTGAGGTGCCCCCCACCTCACCTCCACCAGGGGCTGGGGGCTAATCCTTCTCTTTGACTGACTAATCTGTCTCCCCTCCTGGAAACCAGGGCCAGCACGAAACGTTCCTGGGCCTCCGCGGGACATTGATTCTCGATGTCTCTGCTTATCCTCACCGCCGTTGCACGCTCGACTCCAATCAGCGTATCAGCCATCTTAATCCTTGCCGGGGAAGCTGTGGAGACATGCGTCTGTGCCCAGAGATGGAGGCTGATTGGAGAGCATCTCAAACGCTGTCTCCCATTAGGAAGGAATGCAGGAGAGGAGATAAAAGCACGCAACCGCAGAAGACTGAGAGGAGACCTTGAGGAATCTGGACCCAGTCTGGATTTCGTACGGATATCGGAACAAGTGGTGACACCCCTCAGTCACTCAACTTTTGAGCCTTCGCTCACTTCATCATGTGTTTTATTAGCAAATTCAAACTGTCAACTCAGCACACACAAAGCCTTGATTCTAGAGTGTCCTTGAGCAAGGCACATCTGTAATACTGGCCAGAGAGGAAATGACCCAACAGGACACGCTGGCATGAACGTATAACCTTGAACCAAAGTGTTCAGCGGACCCCCAAACTCACAAGCTGGCAAGGTGGAGGCGTTCATGTCCCTGTAGCTCTCGCTCTAAAAATGGAGGAAAAAAACTCCAGCCAAGCCAAAGAGATTCTCGCCTAGACACATCTCGTTTCCTTTTCTGTGTGTTAGACCCTGAGGGACGTCTGACAGCCCACTGCTTAGGGCTGACTCAGGATTTCACCTACAGCAGTGGTCCCCAACCCCCGAGCCGCGGACCAGTATCGGTCCGTGGGTCAGTAGGTACTTAAGGATTCTTCCTTGAGGATATTTCCGTTTCGTGTATGATCTGATTCTGAACGATGTTTTATTTTGGAATGAGACCGGATTCTCTCCGTCAAATCTGTCCACGACTCGCCACTGACGTATGTCATGTGCTTGCCTCGCTCACATATGTAAATCTATATCTGCCTCTGGTCCCGAACCTCGGTACGGAACCAGGTAGCCAGCAGTCACATGCCGCCCGGGAAAATACGCACACATTGAAACAGCGACGGAGGGTTTCTTTAGCCTGCGAGCCAGCACTTTGTTTCCCTCCGAACCCTCCACAACTGTACACGCAATAACAAGGATCATTTTCTGTGAGAACAAGCACCTATGACGGCAAATTCTGCCACAGTGCAACACTTTTCAGTGGGAGAATCACACACATTGCGCCCCATTACAAGGGAAACCACGGCAACAGCAACCGCCTACGTCACTTCCGTTAACTATCCACAACACTTGGACGGTCGGTGAAAATATCCTCTGATATGAAACCGGTCCATGGCGAAATGAAGGTTGCGGACCACTGACCTACAGGGTTCCGTGTCTTGTTTGGAGCAGGTGCCTGGCATTGAACCGTCAACTTCCACCCACAACATCTGTGGCCACTGAGACATGCCACGCCTGTTTTGGACTGGGCAGCTCAGGGGCCTTTTCTACCGTCTACGTCCCATCGCGACTCTCTGCGGGGCGTTCAAAGTACCAGAGAATCCAACCTCCTGGTTCCTGGACCGTTCCTCTGCATGTGCACTTTTTCTGGCCTCACACGAGGACAAACACACACACACACACAGACACACACACATACGCCTTAACATCCAGAGATCCTTGTCTTTGCAATGTGGTGTGAATTCTACCACCTAGGGGCAGATAGCGCCAATCACCCTGGTGGCAAATTTGGCTTTAAAGGTCCGGAGGTGAGGAGTCACGTTTGCGGAGCGACATGAAAGTGCTGCTGGCGGGCAGGCCGGGCGCGTAGATGAATGATATATTGTGGGCTGTCGCCAAACGCCGCTTGTTGGCCTTGTTTGCTGCCGGGCACCAGTTAGCGCAGCCTTTGCAGGGGTCAAAGGTAGCAGACCCGCCAAGCAAACGCAGATGACAATGGCCGCCTTTCATCACACAGCCCCATTGTGTCACGGTTGGTGAGAAAGCGAACACAGACGTGCACAGACTGCAAACAGACTTCAGGCCGCTGGTTTGATCCTTGTCAACTGCTGGTCGAACAATCGACAGTCAACTGATTTCTCGAGCCGTCCGAGCGTAAGGCTGAGAAAAGATGTTTAGTAATTCTGTTTGTGTCTTGTTTCAATGACACAATATTTGGGATAGATGTAATCTGAGCTACTAAAGTTATTCCTAAATGATATATTCCTGCTATAGTCACTGTAATTCAGGACCAGAAAAGGCAGAAAACAGTGATGATAAATCAATAGGGCAATAAATCAATAAATCAATAGAGGCAGACAAACATTTTTTTAAGGGGTGCTGTGTGAGGACACAGGCTCGGATGCAGCAAGCTCCTCAACGGGCTCCACGTCCTGCATCCGCGTCCAGCACACTAGCTCGCAAAACATTACAATCCCATGCTCACATTTCCTCCGTTCCTCAGCATGTTACGACCTCCATTCTCCAAACTCCACCGTGGCCGTATACTGACGGCCATAACTAACATCTGGACGCGGCTAGGGCAGAGAGGAGTGGTAGCGGTATAGGGCTCGGTTAAAGTAACATTTCCGACCGCCGCGGTTCCTGTTGAGACCAGATAATCTTCTTGATGAATATTCAAAATGAAACCGTTGCGGGAGCGTGACTGTGCTGGCTCACGCTCATGGCCTGCTGCACATTTCTGCCTGAGGGTCGGCAGTTAGGGAAAAGAATGCCCGTGTGTATTTCACGGGCATGTGTGCTTCTCATTCTGCGAGCGTACCACAGCTCCAAAAAAAAAACCTGTAGCGCAACTTAGATAAATATGATATGATAATGAAATTATGATGTTAGGGTATTTTGAGCAAATGCTGTGTGGGAAGCAGACTCAGACGACTATTGACGCCACTGGCCGCCATCTTCTCGCTGGTCAAAAAATGCTTTTTTCACACATTCTTAAACGTGAATCCTGGTGAGTGCTGAGCGTGACCGAGAGCAGATGCAACGACAGACAGGGCGATGGGCGGGCAGAGGACAAGCAGAGGTTCCACGCCCCAACCGTCCATTCCAGAGATTCAGCAAATTTTTGTGTCATGTGTTGACATTTGTCAATGTCCGTCCGAGCCTTGCTTTTCAATTTCGCGCGGGTAGTTCAGTCAGCCCTCCTCCTCCTCCTCCTTCTGCTTCTCCTCTTCTGGTATGCATGGGGAAGCATAGTATGTTTGTAGATGTTTTCAGCAGGCGTCCTTCTGGGGAAACAAGCCGTGTGTTTATGTTGCTCCTGTGCCGCGCTCAAGATGAAATGGCAATTAGAGGTTAGAGAGTGGAGCTTTGAGGAGTTCTCCTCATGCGGGCGTCAGTCTGACCCGGGCAGGCCGTGGCAGCATCTTGACCCCTGCGGCGCTGCTACAAAGGGGTTTACATTCTTCTTCCGCGCAGGAAGTGAAGCGCTGCCAATGACAGACAGTATCACGTGCTATCACGTTGCACATTGGACTCCAGAGAAGGACTACAGACAACAGAAGGAGCCTCGACCTGAGGGTTGGCACGCATAGACATATTGACCTGAGGAGACACTCATCTGTGAATTTTTTCATGTCACCAAATATGAAATGTGAGCGCGAGCTGATTGATAAGTGGAGAAAGAAAAGAAATTCCCCAGCATAAAGTAAGAGGAAAGCAACCACAGTAAAGAAGGACATTTTTCACTCGAAATAAAATCCTCCACCGAGGCTCATAATGAAACACGGAAGCTTTCACCAACCCACAAATCTCTTCATAAGCTCCGAGGAATTAACCAAAGGCTCAGGACACAATGCTGAATATTGGCTAAGTGTTTATTGAGCAATGGGATTTGATTTCCTCATGGCACCAGATCCTTCCTGGGTTACCGCTGATGTGACCCTGAACCTGGACACACACAAACAGGCACACACTCCTCCACAGCTTTCTGCAGCTGTTAGCGTAATGATGGAGAAGCTCTTACACTGTACAGTATGTTTAACTTTTATCATTGCTGTCACTCCAGAAACCGTGTTTTGATCCTCCAGGTGTTGTGACCTGAACCCGAATTCCTCTCAAATGTCACTCGCTCTCCAAGCGGCCTCAGCGCGCCTTGGTGAGCGCGGTGATGGGTGCATGCTTGTGCATGACAGAGGCCTGATGAAGGGCCTCACTTTCCCCTGTTAACAGCTCATACGAGGTGTGAACAGGTGAGTGGCTAATATTTATGCCATAGCTCCAAAGCTCAGTGGAATCTGGAGGCAGTGACCTATGGTCCTGACTTTCTTCTCCTCCCGCGGCCCTTTGCGCGGCAGTTGCCGGGCATCCCGAGGCCAATCCGTGCAGCACCTGGACCGACTCAGAACTATGAGAGGATCGCTACTGGCGGAGCTGAAAGATCAGGCGAGGATATGAACGCTTGGCTTCCCATTCAGCCTTAGATCGTATCAGCCACTCACACACACACACACACTTGGCACGTTGCTAGTTCACCATGAGTATGATTGCTACTTTACAATCTGCTTGGCTATCCATCAGCGGACATTGGTTATACTTTCAGTATTTCAATCAAATCTGAAGAATTTCCTCTCCAAAATAAGCGGGTTTGGAGATCTTGGACTGTTTTGGTATGCCGCTTGGGCGTTGTGTGTGTTTGTGTGTGTTTGTGTGTGTTTGTGTGTGTGTGTGTGGTAAGGAAGCGAAATGACGACTTTCACAAAGTTTCACCTCATTTAATAAGCTAGACTCCCATCACCAACAGTTGTTGCATAAAAAATGTAAAATTGTACAAAATCATCAATCACCATATGCAGAAGGTTTAACACTGATGGACTTGCGATGTGTGTAAGAAGGTCAGCACAGAGCTGAGTGGTGTACCATGAATACAGTGGCATACAGCCAGTGGTAAACAACATTAATTAGCAGTGCATACAAAAATAATAAATACAAGTAGCTTGTGATTACTAAGGAGTGAGGGTGATGGACAACACGCCGCCTCGTCCTGTGTGCTCATTTCCCATGCGACACATGTACATGCTGTACATACACACTCTCACACAAACACACACAGGTTTCACAAACAGTGTCCGGCGATTCTGTTCGATCGCACTCAGTCTGGAGCGTTTCAACTTATTGCACAATACAGCAAAAACAAAGATATGATCGCCAAGCAGGTGCTGAGTCAGCACGCCGCGCCAAGGGTCAGGAACCTCTGAAAGGTATGTTACTCAATCTGAATCCTCCCAACCTCGTTCTGCCTGGTTAACACTCTCACAGCCCTTGAATCTGACGTTGCTGGGATCCTGAGAGCTGTTAGAGATGTATCACAGCTGTCTTAATGAACACGTTCATCGAGCAAAAGCAAGATGCGCTTTTCTGGCATTGCCATTTCTGTGTTTAACCTTTTCCCGCTGTTGGCAGCTCGGCCTGTGACACTGGCCGTGCTGTGACAGCGCAAACACAACACGTCGGGCTGTGAGTGAGAGAGTCGTGACGTAAAAATGAAATATGTGCCGACCCTGACGATATTTTATTGGGGTGTGACAGCCAGAGAGGGTCAGCGAGCGGGAACATTTGCCAAATAAAAGATGTCTGTTCTCCGAAAATGTGCTGTGAAATCCCCGCAGTGGGACCCGAAGAAGCCACAGAAAACAGGATGGCGGCCGCGGGCGGAGGAGAAGCTTGTCAGAGTTGCCCTGCGGCGCTCAGAATGCGGTCGGCCCATTGTCCCGCGCGGTGTGAACGGGCTGCTGATGAATGAGCGGCCTGAGGAGGCTGGTGTGACCAGGCCGGCCGAGCCAGCGCTCACTGCTTTGGCTCAGATTGAAATCTGGAGGGGAGGGGAAGCGAGTGTAACTGTGTGTGTGAGTGTGTGTACAGTATGTGCGCATGAGTGCGAGCGCTTTCAGCCTGTGCTGTAATGATGTAGTCACAGGAAGTGTGTGGCAAGATCAACGCGGATCAAGGCTGCAGCCTGAGCTCAGCGTTTGTCGGTGTTTTTTTGGGGTTATTTCGAGGCAGCTACGTTGTCTCGCCCAAAGGAAAGCGTGTGGGACATGTCACTTCCGGTCATTGTTTGTGGCACAATCATTCTGTTTTTCAAAAACAATAAGCGCGAGGCGGTGAGTCACATTTAACGGAGCAGAATCCAGTGATAAACAATGACCTCACAAGGGGGAAGACAAAAAGATATTTATAGCTGTGATGTGATAGCAGATGATGTGCACGGAGCTGCTCAAGCAGCGCCCGCACACGCTCACACTCGTACTCTGGAGAACATCTCGCATCCATGCGAGGCCTTGGAGATCTTCCCGCTCAGCGTGTGCTCCCTTTTCTTGTGATTAGTGTTGATGGGAGCGAACACAGCCGAGCTGACCGCCACAAAAAACTTAAACAAACATACAAAATGAAGGGGACCTGTAGTGGTGATACTTGAGTGAGTCTGACGTCCGAGCCCGCGGGAGCTATACAAAAGCAGTTCACCCCCAGGGTACAGACGGACGTCAATCGCCACTCAGTATGCGTTCGATCTCCTCGAGTCTCTTCAGGGCAGCTGCGCGTTTCTTCTCAATGTCCGTGATGTCTTTGGCGGACTTGCCTCTAGTCCGCGCAGCCGCCTGGCTGCTGTCCAGCGTGCCCGACTTTTCCTCGCCGTCACCGCCGAGGCTTTCGGCCGAGGATTTCCTCACATTCTTCTCCTCGTGGCCGCCTTTTCCGTCAACAGCGTCGCCCCTCCCTTCCTTCTCCTTCACCTCCACTGCCTCCGCCGTACTCTTCTGGCTCTCCTCCTGAGCCGGCGTTGCGGCTCCCTTTGCTGAGACGAGAGGCTGCCCGGCTGCGCTCATGGCGGCCATTTTATTGCGCACGATGCTGAGGTGGCGGCGCACATAGTCCTCGTTAGGCGCTAGAGCGAGCGTCTCCTCCAGGCAGCGCTCGGCGCGAGGCAGGTCCCTCTCCTCAAAGTAGACGACGCACAGGTTGTGCTTGCCCTGCACGTTGGTGGGGTCCATCTGGAGGATGCGCTGGAAGCAGGCCTTGGCGCCGCTCGTGTCCTTCTTGTGGTTCATGAGGATGTCCCCCTTCAGGATCAGGCCCTTGATGTGCTCTGGGTGGTGCTGCAGTAGCTCGTCCAACACCGGCAAGGCGTCAACCTCCCTCTTGGACTGAGAGAAGAGCAGCGCCAGGTTGAACAGGGCACTGCGGAAGCCCGTCTGCAGGTTGATGGCTTTCCGCATCCACTGCTCGGCCGCTGCGTTCTCGTTGGCGTCCATGGCGAGCATGCCGAGGTTAAAGTAGCCGTTGGCGTCCTCCGGCTCTTCCTCCACGTAGGTCAGGAAGCGGCGGTTAGCTTCGGGCCAGAACTTGGGCTCCCCTGTCAGAAAGGACAGAAGTGGTGGAGATGTGTTCCTCACAGCATAACAGAGACTGTGTTTGTTGCTTCACTACAAAAACAATTTAAAAATCAGCCCTGAAACTCATCCTCCCTGAGCCACAGGGTGTGTTTTTCCTTCATAGAAAGAGGAGCCACTGTGTCTAACCTCATTTCCAGGAGAATTCCAGCATGGAGGCTGTGAGGTCAAAGGGCCGTGCAGAGGTGAGCCGCCTTTGTGACTCACCTTGTCAGAAAATTCATCTTGGCCGCCCGGCGACGGGGGCCGGCCTCCGCCACAGGTGTTCCACCTTTATGTGAAGCACCTGGATTAACACGCGGCGCAGAGAAAACGCTGGCTTTGTGTGGAGGTTTAGCCAAGCACACAGACGTGCTCATAGAAATACTCGAGTGAATGAAATCGATTACGAAACGCTCTCGTTCCCACAGAGTCGCCAGAGCGTGCCTCCACAGAAACCTGGCAGCCGCAGCAGGAAGGACACTTTGCCTGCGGCGGGCCACACTCGGAGGCAACGCCAAGTCCTTCCCTCGGCTGGCGGCTGCCCCCATCACACAGCCACAAACGCCGCCTGTCGCGTTCTGTTCGAAGAGGCGAGACTCACCAGACTCTTGCATGAGGAGGGCCGAGTTGAAGAGCGCCAGCTTGTGACGCGGGTTGAGCTCCAACGCGTGGTTGAAGTTCTTGAGGGCCTCTGACGGCTCCTTCATCTCGATGTGGACTATGGCTAGGTTGTACCACAGGTCTGGGTTGGTACGGTCCAGGTCCAAAGCGCGCAGGTAGGCGTCGCGGGCCTCTGTCAGCTTGTTCATCTTCAGCAGCAGCTCCCCTCTGAGGACAAGACATATATGCTGCTGGAATTAATTGAAAATTCCACTGAAAGTGGAGAGATTACAAAAGAAAGAGGGAATACCAGATATGAGCACATAATATCAGCGCAACAGGGTGCGAGCAGGGCTGAGCGGGAAGCGGTATCAGTAATGATATGACCAGAGAAGATAAGGATTCCTGAAAATTGGTGTGAGTAATTCTCACAATGCTGATACCATGGTAACACTGAGTGCATCAACGAGTGGGAGGTTTTTGGTCGAGCAGCAGCTCCTGATCCCACAATGCAATAAGCGCAAACTGGGTTTTATAAAGTAATGTGACGTTCCACTGAACTCTCCCAAACTTTTTCTAACCCCAAACTGTCATCGGCCCCACTTGAGATTGGACAAACATGAGGAGATAAAACTAAACATGATCAGGGGTGAGAGGGGGACGGCACATGTGGACGACGGAATCGTAAAGAGAGATCAACAGCGGAGAATAAAGGTGTTGAGGAGGAGCACATGAAGTTCAGCAAGTCCCTCTGGGTGAGATGGACACACTAGAATGTTCTTGCCTGCTGATGTAGGCCTGTTTGAAGTCTGGCCTCATGCTGATTGCTTGTCGGTACAGCTGGTCCGCCTCTTCCAGCCGCGATTCGTTGGCGCGGATCAGATTCGCCAGGTTTATGTACACGTTCAGGTGGTTTGGGGCCACGCGTGTCGCATATTTCTTACCCGGGATGACCTGACGGGCAAGAGGACAAATGAGAGGATGTTAGTGTCACTCACACACAGAATCTGGAGCTGGACACACTGATGGGAGGGAGGCGCAAAAGGATTCTGAACCATATCAAATACATTCAAGGCCATCGGTGAGGACACCATGATTCAGACGTAAAGCCTAAACTTTACTCTCAAACCCAGACCTCATGCTATGTGGGCCTTCCTGTCCCCCCACCCTGAAAGAACGAAGTTTCGGACCTCTGGGTAAACCCCGAAATCCAAACCCTAACCTCAGTGCGATCCCACAAAACGACAAGCACCGATACGTGCTGATCGGTCAGGGATTGAGTCCAAACCTTTTCCTGAGGGCTGCAAATTCAGATAATTTGACAAGTGAAGATGGCGGTGATTCATGACAAACTCCCTCGCAGCGACTCACGACGAGGAGCCCATAAAAGTGACTGACTGGCTATGAGGAAAGTGGGGTGAGAGAGCGAGGCCCTGAGCTGAGGGGTCAGGAGAAGGCGACACCTGTGGCATGAGGGATTTGGCGACGAGGTAGGCGTCTTCGGCCTCTTTCGACCTGTTCAGGTTCTTGTAGGTTCGCCCGACATTCATGTGGGCACCGATGTCATCTGCAGAGAGATGCACAGGAGAAAATCAGAACTGCTGTATCAACACCAGGGGAGCGAAGCTGGAAAACAGACATTAGCTGAACCTCTGCAACCTCTCTCACACACACGCGCGCGCACACACACATGCACGCACACATAGTAAAAGAAGAAATCACAGCACTCTCCAGTTTGTCCTGAGCCAATAAAGGCCTAGAATAGTGTACACCTCAGTGGAAAGGTCACACCGCGGTGAGAAGCTCTTGTGTTTGTCGACGATTAGCATACCAGGAAATCCCTCCTGAGTCGATGTGTGTGTGTGCATCATCCATCTTTCGGACACTCTCGGGTGGTGCGAGCGAGGGTTCGCACACGCATGTACACGATTAGTCACCACACACAAGCTGCAAACACGATCTCACCTGGTTGGACCCGAGTGGCCTGGAGGAAGTACCGCAGGGCCCTCTCGTAGCCGTTCTGGTTCTCCAGGGCGTGGCCCACGTTGTTCCACAGCTTGGCGTTGTTTTTGTTGACCTGCAGCCGCAAATCAAAACACGGAGGCGGTTCTACTCTCAGCCACATCAGCGGGAGACAACAAGGGTTTGGTGTTGATTCTGGAAGAGGTTTGGCGTCTCCAGCTTGCCTTCAGGGCCGAGGTGAACAGTGTGTACTCTGACTCCCAGTCCCAATTCCTGTTGAAAGTTTTCACTGCGTGCGTGGTCAGCAGTACTCCGATCATCACCCAGGAAATGTTCCTCAGGCCTCTGCTGAATGAGAGAGAGTGCAGAGGAGCGCTGAACAATGGCGTTGTGTTCTCTACTTGTCCCTTGCCTCCCTGCTTGGCTTGTATACACTCCCTCGACAAAGTGTGCGGACATGCATACGTAAAACATTGCACAATTACGCCGAGTTTTATGCTTGATTTTGGAGCCCCTCACCCTTTGTGCGAGACCACCTTGAATCCGTGGGCCACCAGCACGCAGAAGCCCATGCTGGGCACGTAGAGCACCCGCTCTGCTACCACGAAGCCCACCGGGAAGAAGAGATTGGATGCCGGGATGAAAGGCAGGACGATCAAAGAGAGTGCCTGGAGAAGAGGGGGAGAGGAGGAGAGATAGAGACAGAAATAGAGCGCCAGAAATGGAGAGAGGAAGGGGAGGAAGAGGAGAGAGAGAGGGGAAAGAGGTACATTTGTAAACTCATCAAATTTGGGTCGCAGTATTTCTATTGTGGAGCGACACCCTTATGCAACAAGCTGCAGCAACCCAGAGCAAACACAGCAGGGGTCATTATTCTGCAAGTAGGTGCCGACTTCTGTTCCCTCTTCCTTCAGCTGGGGCTAAGAGCAACGAGTGAGAGGAAGTTTAGTGACCCTCGCAGAGTTGCACAATCGAGGACAGATGAGCCTGGAGTGACACAGCGGCTGCGTGGTTCAGCTCGCTGCACTCGTTCCGCGGCATGTCAACTCACTGATACTTAGATGATGCGGCTTTTCTGCGAGGAATGTGGCCATTTAAGGCGTACACCCATGATCTTTGCAACGTGGAAAAATGCAGCTTGCTAGAACGAGGAGACGATCAGCTAGGTGGAAGGTGAAGGGGGGGCGGGTTACTACCATGATGACAGTCTTGGCTGAGGTGTGGTTGTAGCGCAGGCTGTGATGGGCCAGCAGGCCCAGGAGCGTGTAGAAGAGCAGAGTGGCCAGGTTGCGGAGGTCCAGCAGAGACTCCACCAGCGGGATGGTGCCCATGGTCCAATCACAGCAGAGCTCGGAGGGGTTCAGCAGGAGCCAGGCGTTCACGGGCAGCAGGAAATTGAACGTCAGCTGCCTGGAGGGAGTTGGGCTGACTGCCGCTGGGTTATCGAATCTGGAGAGGGAGGACGGGGAACGAGGATGAGTTCGAGTCATCCATTAACTTGAATCTACAGGATACATGGAGCTGGAGGGAAGAGGGAAGCGAGAAGAGAGAGAGAGAGACAGAGAGAGAGAGACAGAGAGAGAGACAGAGAGAGAGAGAGAGAGAGACAGACAGACAGACAGACAGACAGACAGACAGACAGACAGAGAGAGAGACAGAGAGAGAGAGAGAGAGAGAGAGAGAGAGAGAGAGAGAGTGTGTGTGTGTGTGTGTGTGTGTGTGTGTGTGTGTGTGTGTGTGTGTGTGTGTGTGTGTGTGTGTGTGTGTTTAAGGTTTCCAGGAGGTGAAATCAGCCATCAGAGTTCAAAGTCACTTCAGGATGATGCACTACAACATAAATATATAAAAGCTCACGTAACACAGAACAAAAGTAACATAGTTTGACCTTTGCTTTTTGGACTCGTTTGTCTCTTAGCTCTGACCACAGATCCATCTCGGCTTGCATCCTCTAAGATTGTAAAATTCATGAGTAGATAGAGTGGGAGCGAGGAAGGAGGCAGCAGAGGGCAGGATGAAGTGACCTGTGGATGCAGGTGTGCGCAAACTCCTCCCACCTCTGCCACACTGATCAAAGGATATTGCAGAGAAAGTGTGCGAGCGAAAACTAGACATTGTAAGGAGTTTGCAGCATACATTCTACCTCTACAATCCACAAACGGAAGCGTTGGGATGCTCCTCTTCCATTTTTCACATTCCCACTTTAACAACTACCATGGCATCCAACAAAACTTCAGTTTGGGGATGATGGCGTTGAGCATCTGTGACTGATTTTCTGGAAAGCTGCCGCTGTGTGTTCCTGGATGACGTGTGCTGCTACGGGGCACAGGCCACACTACGCCTTGTAAAAGATCTACAGCTCTCTGCCATCCTGGATCGGAGAGGAACGCTCTTTGTTTTGATTATCTACAGTCTGACTGTCCAGATTGCTCTAGGACCTGTCGCGGCTCCAGATTTCTTACCTTCTTTGTTAGTTTATTAGAAGGAAATCGCCGGCCAGACGAATGATAAAACATAGAATTGTTGTGGCTGGTTTCAAGATCATACAAATTCTCTGAGACATTCTGGAGACGCCTTTAGGATTAGGGGGAAAGGATTAGTGAATCAGATGGAATTTTATCTTAGACACACCATCAAGTTTAGTCTGTGTGTGGATTCAAAACATAGTAAGCAGCCATCCAAATCGAAAAACATGGAAGTAGTAGCTGTGGTCCTCAAAGCAAACTCTCAAAGCATAGTACTCCACAAAGCATGTGTGTGCTGAGCTCTGTGATCACTTCATACACAATAACAGTCAATAAATCTCAAGGCCAGAGCTGAGGCTTTGTAAAACCTACATAAGTCGCTAAAGCATGCCAAGAGCACACAGATGTTGTTATACACCATATTCTCTGCTCTTACCAAATAAGCAGTGAGTCATACAATCATCTGACAAATTACGTGTTGTGCATTTTCCCAGCATGAAGCAGCAGCTGGTACAGCAACCACAGTTCATGTTTTCTGATAAAAATGTCTGTGTGTGTGTGTGTGTGTGTGTGTGTGTGTGTGTGTGTGTGTGTGTGTGTGTGTGTGTGTGTGTGTGTGTGTGTGCGCGCGTGTGTGTGCGCGTGTGTTTGTGATTGGTTGTGCAAAACGCAATGAAAAAAAAGCGGTGCAAAGTTTTGAAAACATTGACTTTGGCAGTAGAAGTGAGGCTGGCTCAGTGATCAGACAGAATTCACCTGGTGAAGACGGGCAGTTGCGATTGGATGACCTGGACCCTGATGATAACGAGTAGCAGGGTGCTGATGACCAGGACAATCAGCTTCAGCACTGTCTGGAGGACAGCGTAGGGGAACCCGTCTTTACCCTGCAGCACTTGAAGGACTGTGTCCAGCAACACGGGCAGTGTGAACTGGAGGAGACAGGGAGGAGGGGAACCTTCAGATAAACTCACAGCTTGTACTTATTCCATCTCACATCAAAACCAACTGGCTAGTTTCAGGTTACTTTCATTTGACACTGAAGAAGCGAAGAATAATCATCCCGTCAGACAGAGCCCCAAAAATGTTGCAAAGACAAAATGTTCCGCTTCAGAGTTGATCCGGGGCATGTGAGTGAATGTGAACTTTTTCTATTGAAGTGGTGGACTGCTATCAGGAAAGAGGCAAACTGCAGATTATTCTGATATCTTGCCCGTCTCTGGTAACTTGGTGATTGTGAGTTCACAGCTGCTCTATCTTGGGCTACAGCACCTCTAGAGTTGCATTGGCGCCATGTTCTCGGCCCATGGAGGAACCCGAAGTGATGAAAAGACAGCATGGGATCCTTGCGTTCTGAGGGACACCGACTGAGAAAGTGGCATCTGCAGTTTTGAGTCATCCGATTTTGAACCGTGTATCAACCAGGTCAAGTGGCGCTGAACCAGCACAATGGCTACACTGTAAACAACTGATATGTCCATGCATGACAAACGACGTATTCATGTTCTGCTGTACATTTGCACGTACCGGAACAAAAATAAACAGTTGGTATCTGAGCAGTGCCTGTGATAAGCCGAAGGCTGGATGTGGAATGAAAACAAGGGAGCGGCTGCATCTGGACGCTAGATCAGGCCTATCAATCACACATCAATCACAAGTCCTTTTCAAATAAAGAAAACAATAGCCACCGTCATTCCTCACTTGCTAGACGTGTTGCGGTGATTCATGTTCTCTTACCCCTTGCGCTACAAACACTTCGTGAACGCAGCAGATGCCAACGACAGTGATTCCCTGCTCCTTGCACAGCGTTGCTGCAGCCACCAGGACCACTGTCAGGGCTATGGGTGTCCACACTGCAGATATTAGAGACAGATATCAAATCAAATATCCAGGGTGAGTGTTCAAACACATGCGTGGTTACATATCGCTTTCAAGAAGTCATTTTCAATTCAAAACACTCCAAACATGTCAACATAGATATTTCTCAGAATTTCCTCTGCGTTCTCAGAACAAAGTGCAAACTGTACCAGTCAGATAGACGCATTGTTTGCATTATTAGGCAGTGGCTCTGCACTTGATACGCACATATCGCTGCAGCCAAGGATTACACCACGTGCATGAGGTTGAATCATTAAAGTATTTCAATGATTGAATGTCTTCACATTCCAGCCAACATCAGTTAAGGCACATTTGATTTATTGCTGTTTTGATGTGCAGCCAAGAGGTTAACGGGATGATGAGCATTGACCGTGGTCAGATGGGATGCACATTACCTTTAAGTTTTAGACTCAACGTGAAAATAAACACTCGAGAGTTGGCATGGAATTCAAACACAATGCATACGTGTAAATGTGTTTCTGCATGAAAAATACAATCACCATATAATTTATCAAATAGTACATACTGCAAATGCAAAGAACTACAAAAATAACAAACATTGTCAACATATGGCCTGCTACCAAAAAGTGCCAAATGCAATGAAGCATAGGAAGCAGTTCCCGGGAGTTTAAACTGTGCATACAGGTCTTAGTTTGAGCTTGCTGCGTCATATATCAAAGGATGTGTTACATTCAAAACAATGCGGCTGTAGCAGGAATATGCAGAAAACACACTTAAAAGCCTGCTATACATGCCCCCTGCATGCCGCAAGCCTTCCAATAAGTGCAATTATGTGTTGCAAAAGTAAAAGGTCCTAAGGCAGCAATAACAGGATTACTAACCGCTGCAACTCTGCGTCTGAACAGGTTTCAAACTCAAAGATAACCCAATGTCAAATAACCAAGTGACACCTCAACTTCTTTTGACAACTTTGCGCTTGAATTTGTGCGCAAACATTACAAATATTTCTGTGTGATGCCTGCAGGGGGAACAACTTGCGTTCAGTCCACAGGCACAGGCCGTGGAAAGAGAGACACAAGCTCGACAAAGCGTACTCATGCAAAGAGGTTTGGGAGTGCTCAGCAATTCTTACACTTACCAATGGAATGGTCGGAACTGGTGGATTTTGTGTAGGCCAAAAAGGCGGCCAGGAGGAAGATCGAGGAAAGCAGCTCAGCTCTTCCAACAACCCCTGTAACCTGAGCACAGCACACACAATTGTCATCACAATCACATGGCGTAATCATTAGTCTGGAGCAAACAAGAGGGGCAATAGCAGAATATAAGGCGTCAGTATAATCTGAATCAGAAGTACTTTGTTGGATCACTTGAGAAGATCAGTTGGTCCTACTCGAGGATGGAAAGGGTTAAGTAAGAATCAGCATGTAAAAACGATAGCAAAACCTTTATTTATCTACGTGACATAATTAAAAGCTCTTGTGATGACACTAAGAGCACCAAAGTGTGGTGTCAGCTACTGTATAACATAACAAAAACATGAATGCACATGTTCAACACCTGGTTAAGTGGAATGAAATAAACAAATTGATTGTCAAGAGCAGGTCTGTTCAGATAAATGTCTTCCGCAACATGTCAAACAGAAACAGAGCTTCACAATGCACCTGTCACCAGTGTAAATGATGACTGCCCTCATGTGGAAGAAACAATCATGCTTACTTTCACAGTAGCCATACGTCTGAGGAAGAAATAGGATACACCCTCAAAGAAAATACATAAAGTGCTACAAAGGCGTCTATAGTGCCGTTTATGAAAGGAGAGCTGATCACCAGAAGAATGAACGTATACAAACACAACTACAAAGCAGGTCATCAACCAGTCACGTCACTGCTTCCTTTTAGTGTGAATGCTAATGTGAACCCTCTACTGGTGAGTGAGTGGGCCAGTCGGTTATTTAACGTATCGCACTCTGTAAATGTGCATGAGGCAGTCACTCCTCACAACAGCTTTTGGGTTTAATTGCAGTCAATCAGTCCCATCCCGAGTGCAAAGAGTCCTACGCCGCAGTGTTCCAGCAATGATGCTGAGTGGCACCCTGCTCATCTGCTTCGGCGCATGTGAAGACGAGAACAAATACTGAAATCCCCATTTAAATAAGACAAGACAACCAAAACACACAGAGCGGGATGGGGGCACACAGGAGCTCTTTGTGTGCACTTGTCATGAAGGAACCTTCAGTGCTTGCAGCATAACTCCAAAACAAATGATCCGTTGAGAGTGAGATTCCAGACGATGATAACATGAAGGACTTTTGCTGGACTAACTCTAAGGGCTCATTTGTGAGGCAAATCGTTCCCATTCAAGATGTCTGGGAGACAGCGCATAGATTAGAGAGCACCAAGAGACAGACAGAGGGAGCGCTGCTCACTGTGTAACAGAAAGCGCTCTTCCCCACCAAACAGAATGTTGCCATTGTTTTTCTGTTCGGGTCTGGGCCTCGGTTCAGATTTGCTGAATAGAAAGAATGAATGATGGCCTAATTGGTCAAGGCGGTTTTTTGGACGAGTGCTGCTGGAGAGGAGGGAGGTCAAGCTGAAATGTTCGACAAGAAAATTGTTTTTGGTTTCAGAGTGGGTCAGTTATTTATTTTACTGTTCTTGTTTGCATATCTGACTGAACCAACTAATTTTAAAAAAGCCCCTATGGTAAGGTATGGCTACCGTATATACTAGTAACACCCCACAAGAAAGGTGACAAGATTCTTGAAATGTTACAACCATTCAATTTTTTCTGGTTTTAATTAGGGATGTCCGATATTGGCTTTTTTGCCGATATCCGATATGCCGATATTGTCCCATTCTCAATTAATCGATACCGATAACAGCCGATACCGATATGTGCGCTGGTAAACGCTTCAGGAGCGCATAGGCACTATTTCAGTGTAAGGCAAACATTGTTGTATTTTTATCGTCTTTTATCTTATCGGTTTTAAAGCAAAAAAATCCGATACGGATATTACATTTTTATGCTAATATCGTCTCTAGTTTTAATTCTACATTCCTGTACTGATAAATATATACCATTGCAGTGAGAAGAACCTGTTGTACTTTGGAGTTTGTTGTACTTGTAGTGTTGACAGGGCTAGCGGCATATCTCAGGTTTAAGTTCGAGTAATTCAGGTCATGAGACATGATTAATATTTTGCACAAATGTCAATACCAATTGATTTCACGTCACCTTATCACACCAAAATCACTCATGATGTAGCAGGAGGGTGGCATAATTTTGAGGACTCATGAAATGTGCACTTACAGCTTCAGTGTGGATGGGATGCACAGCAAAGAGCAGGGCTGCCACCAAGCTGGACGTCTTATCCAGAAACAGTCGGCACACACGTAGGAAGAGTACACACACTACGGCATGCAATACTACGTTGAGTAGGTGGTAGGACACAGCACTGAGCTCACTGAAGAGGTAGTTCAGTCGGAAAGTGAGAACGGTCAGAGGTCGGTAAGATTTATGGCTGCGCTCCTACAGCAAGACATAAATAAATGACAGGCAATGTTATTTCAAAGGTTTCAACTTATTTTGCATGGGAGGTCCCTCGAGAATCATCATTTACCTCTGACATGGGCGTTCCCCAGAAGTCATTAAGAAAAAGATTACGCAGAGGGGTCGTAGGCCGCAAGTCTTTATTGTCGAGGATTGCAGAGACATCGTCAAACACGAAGCCACAGGAAAGGCTGTTCCAGTAACAAACCACCACCAGTCCAGTCAAAAGTAGAATCTCCTTCCATGACACGACAGCCATCGCAGACGACAGACGTCATTGATCACTGTTGAATAAAACAGAAGCAAATATCAAGATGATATCACAGACATTCACGACCCCTTGCAAAATAAATTAGGGATGGCCATGATTGAAAGCACTACAGCATTTTTAAAACCCCAACATGCACATTTTCTTGAATACATTTTTGGTCATTATGTTCATCAACTGTTATCTGTTTTTTCAAACCTTTGAATTTGACATTGGACATCAGTTTATTACAAAAGAGCGTTGATAACTAAAGACACAATGGAATGACAGCTGTCAGCTGTCTGCAAATCTCAAGGGCTAAGAAACGTGAAACTCGGCCTGAAGCTGAGGAATTGAAAAATATATAAAGGTCCTACTCATGCACAATATTTATTATACGGCCGCTCATCGTGTCACTCTACAAAAACACTGCGTTTAGAACGCAGCGATTTAAAAAATGCGTTTTCGATCCTCAGCTTTTCAGGCTACAGCATAGCTTTCCAGGCTAATCGCACCGGCTAGAACTAATTAGCTGGGTGTAGTTTTTCAAAGACACACGGCATGTTTGTGTGTTTTTCCGCATCGAGGGGACAACCACACCTGAAGATATCACACTTAACAACACCAATGTCGCTCATACTCAAAATAAGTGGCAGTTATCACATACGTAGTGTTCCATTCAGCAACCGACAGCCGAGCCGAGCATGTTAGCTCCGGTGTGCTATACCGATCACATCCGGGGGCAAAGGTAACCGAGTTAGCGCAAACAGCCACATTAGCCTAGCACGGGGAAAAACATCATACAAGTCCGCTAAAAGCCAACAAGCCATGAGATGTCTTAAAATTCGTCTTAATGGGTCACTGCCGCTCACTGTCGTGTGTAGCGGTGTGAACACTCGACAACCCACCAGATCATTGATTTGTCCTCAACTTGTCCGTGAGCTTTTTACACCGGTCCTCCTATTGCATGGCTGCGGTTGTTGACGGCGGTAACCTAGCAGCCAGCCAGTAGAGGCGTAGATGATAGCGATTTGGATGTAAAAGTTCTCGTTTAGTTTCACTTTTTTGTGCTCACGTGCCCCTTAGAGTAAACATTGCAGAGAACGTCGACTCAGGGATGGCGTTGGAGTTCACTATGAGATCTTGTGGACGTTCTTGTACGCTAATGTATGCGCTCACGGCATCATAACGGCCGAGCTGTCAGCCCTCTTTCCCGCGGACGTGGAGAGTAACCCGGTATGGCCAAGATGCCCGCCGCCCTACAATGGGACACGATAATGGGCATCGACCCGATGACCATCCAGGAACGTGAGAAGCAAGAGTTGGATGACATTTTCGACATGTTCGTCTCGGTAATTCAATATTATCACTTTCACGACTTTGTTTGATTATTTTTATTTTCTGACAAGCTCGTCTAGCATCACTTCGCCCGGTGGTGCGTTCATTGTTCTGGTGGTCACAATGACTCGGTCAGGACAAGTGTGTTGCAATGTGAACCATATAGTCTTCTTACTTAAACAATTTACAGGTAAATGTTTGTATCACTGTCAATGCTTTATATTGGATTTAATAGATGAGATGCTCCAGTAGTTTTTATACCCCAGCGCAATGCAAGCACATCACTGTTTTGACCAATCCTGATTGTGGGATTGTTATTCAGTATGAAATAATGTTTTAATATACTGTAGGTTGAAGATCGGGAGGTAAAAGCTGAAGCGCCTGAGAAAATGGTTCATCTCTTCAAAGTGTGCCAGGCCCTGCTAAAGGTAGCATATTAATCGTGTGTTCTGCATGAAAAAACATCCTAATGTTATATTGCTATGTACAAGTGTGGCTCAGAGGTCAGAACCCATGACCTCAAATCCAATGGTGTGGGCCTTATCTCCAGCTGCTAACACCCAAGTGTCTCAGAGTACGATACTCAATCCCCCATCAAGAGACCAGGTGGATGAGGACCAGACGCAAAATTTCCATTAGCTTTTTTTGCAGTATGACTGATTATCATTGATGTGATTCAGTCATAGAACATATGGCCATTTCTTTTGCCCCGATCAGATCAAGAATCAAGAGCTTGAAGTTGCCTTTGACTTCATCGATAGCACTGGGGTAGAGCAAGCAAAGACAGGTAGGTGAATCCTCACGTTCACAACTATAAAGAGTTTCTTCAGTAAAAAGCTCTGTGAAGCAAGTCTTGGTTTTGCTGAGCAGGACTTATATTTTGTAGAAAAGGAGCTCCACACCAAGCTGCAGAGGATGGAACAGGAGTTGGAGGTCTGTGTAATTGTTTTTCATTGCATCCAAAGTGCACACGTGTAATACATACAGATTTATCTTTGCTTCTTTGAAACAGAGATATGCTCTGAATATCTATAACATTAGTGTTCATGGGGAGAACTCTGTCATACTTCCGGCAACATTGCTAAAACTCAGAGCCAATCAGAGTGGATCCCTGAGTGCAAAGGATAGTGGGTGACCACAGCCAGATAACACCTAAGAAGCTTACAGCTAATTCCTACTCACAGCCATCATTCATCTCTCATGTGCTTACTTTGTTCTAGTTTGCTTTGCAAAGAGGAGATCGTATGCTATGTTTAGGGCCTCTCTCTATTGACAGACCAGAGATGTCTTGAAACTAAAAGTCTTCCCAGCAGGGCTTGTTCGTGTTCTTACTTGTCTTCATTTCCGTTTAACATGGCCAAGCGCTCTGGCACCGGGCGAGATGCCCGCTTCATGAGAGAAGAGCTTCGGCAGCTTGAAGCCCAGCTGGAGCAGAGGGAGAAGGACCTGACTCAGATGAAGAAGGACATGGACAAAGAGAAGAAAAGCAACGAGGAGGTTTGAACTCATTTCCCACACTTACAGCAGAAAAATTGTGAGTAGAGTTATCAAAACTGCTGGGCCCAGTTGCTCTTTGTGTTCTTTTTGGACCCTCTGTGCCTAACTGGTCCCATACCATTTCATGCAGCTTTTTATCCTGGGGGACTTGTTGCTCCATGTTTGTTCTCTCTGGACAACAATGACTTTGCGGTGAAGGGGAACCTCTTGTGTGGTTCACCGTTTCATTTGATGTGGGCGGCGAGCGAGAGGAGGGGAGATAGAAGGGGAAGGAAGGGTACACAAGTAAGGGGAGCGAAGCCTTTGTAGCAGTGCTGCAGGTGCAGCAGTCAGCAAAATTTCTTGTGAGAAATTCTGGTCTATCGGCATTGTCAATGCTTTTTTTTTAAACTCCCTCCACACTATCAATTTCAGCCAATGCAGTTTGCTTTGTTGTGTGCTGCAACAATGTCATACACTACACTGCATGGCCCCATCGCTGTGCAGTATCAATTTCTATAAGATAAGGGCTACTGTAAAGGAAATACAAAGCAATAACAAAAGACGCACTTTAAGGCAAATGTGCTAAAATTGGAGTATAGAAATTTAACAGAATATGTACAGCGCAGTGTTAACAGTCATTTCAGACAGTGACGACTTGTCACCGTGCCACAATAAAATGTTAACATTTGTGTAGTTTAGGTGCCTCCAGTCATTACTCGCTGATTAAGTGACACAGTGGTAAAGGGTTTTTGTAATGTTGTCCAGTGCTAGCCGTTTGTCACGTGTCGCTGATAGATCTCTGTATTCTTCCTGGTTTCCCCAGCTGTGTGTGAGAGCAGAGGAGGCCGACGATGAGGTCAAGAGGCTGAAACGAGAGGTACGTGTCTGCTGGCGAAGGTCTCGCTTTAACCTTAAAGCTACTAAATGCTTTGAATGGCTCACTGTCATCATCATCATCACTCTTGTCTTCATCATCATCTGGCCACCATTCTCCGCAACACGTCCGCCTCTGCCATGGAGGTGCCATACAAGTGTGGATGCCTCTTAACATTCCTTTTGTTTGTTCGTCCCTTGCCATAGATAAGAAAGCTTAAGAAGAAGGTGAGAGGAGGGGGTAATGTCAGAGTAATGTTAGTTTAGTAGACAATCAGTTCTAGCATGTTGACAGATTTATGCCCATCAGTAAAAGTTCACTGTACACTGTAAAAAAAAGAAAAAAAAGGCTTGATTTAAGGTGAAGTTGAGGCACTTTGTTTGCCAGTTGCTAACTACTGTTAGCATAACAAAGATAGCACAGGTCAAACTTGTTTACAGCAAATCGCAGAGGATGTAACACACAACACAAGCAACTAGGTTTTTTTTACAGTGTATGGATGGACATGGTTGCTCCCATCAAGTAGTTGTTCTCACACCCTCCCACGCCCTGTATCTTTAACTGAGGCAGCCCTTCTCCACCCCACTTGCCAACCCCTAGTGTATCCCAGTGGAACCAGTGGTCAGCACATGTGGCTTGTGTGGATGGGTCCTGTCGTCTTGCTAAATACTTTGCTTCAACAGAATGAACAGCTGCAGCAGGACGTTGACTTCTATCGCGGAGAGCTGGATCAGAGGGAGCCGATCCATTCTAGGGACGAGCAGGCCGAGACGCAGAGGAAGCTCAATGCAGCCAACAGACAGCTGTACCAGTGCTTGGAAGATCTTCAGGTGCAACACAACTCACTATTAACAAAACTTGGGTTCAACTCCCTGCCAGGGTGCAGTAACCTTTTACAACTCGGTTATGGTTACAACCAAAAGCTGCAGCAGTCGATCTGTGCGCTCACCAACGTCAATGCATTTTGTGGTTTTGTTGTGCCCAGCGAGCGGAAGATGAGGTCTCACACCTGAAGATGCAGTGTGAGCAGATGCAGAAGTGCCTGGAAGAGTCTGTGCGGGAGATGGAGAAGATGACCGATGAATACAACAAGATGAAGATTGTGGTGCAGCAGACAGACTCTGTGGTTGACGAGCTGCGGATGGAGAGGGATCACGCTAAGCTGCAGGCAAAGATTTCTGTCTTCAGCCAGTTTAATGGTTGCCAGAATCATTTCACCCTTTTTCGCTGATGTGGTGTGAGACGTACTGAGGGTCTGTTTCATGTGCAGGTCAGAGAGCTCACAGAGAAGATCCAGAGCATGACTGCCGACGACGATCCGATTATGCAAGTGGTCCATGCTAAAGTGGAGGAGTGGAAGGTCTGTGGTACCCCAATGTTATGATCTGATTTATGTCTGTGAAAGGAGAGACGATGTTGTGTGGGGCTTTGGCATTTACTGTATCACAGGAAGCCAGCTCGAATTAACTAAGATTGCTTTGTCTCCATTCGAGATATCCTGCTAACTACAAAAAATTTACACATAAGTCTACAAACATCATGAAGCTAATGAGACAAGCCGCAGGCAACATAAGGATAAGATTTTAGACAGCTCTGCACTCTCCATCCTCTACTTATTTAGAACCAAGTCACAGTTTTGCACATAGGGCTTAACTAATAGTTTGACATAGTTGATGTGTTTGCATAGCGCTGACTCTTTGTGTCCTCTGGTGTAGAAAGTTCTCTCTGCAAAGGACGACGAAATCATCGTCTACCAGCAGATGATCGTGGACCAGCGGGAAAAGCTGCGCTCAGCACAAATGGACCTGGACAAAAGCAACGTTCTTGCTCTGCAGCAGGTACGCACCCCTCCTGAATGAAGGTGCTCTCGCCTGAGTTTGCACCGGCATCGAATACCGATCAGACTAAATTGTAGGAATGTCCATAGGCGGTCCAAGAGAGAGACAACCACATCAAGATGCTGACTGAGCAGGTGGAGCAGTACACCAAAGAGATGGACAAGAATGCTACACTCTTTGAGGAGTTAAAGACGTCCACGAAGAAAGACCGAGGTGTGTTGGTCCCACTGTATACGTCTCTCAATCACAGCCCAAAACTAAAGATCGCAGAGATAAGGGATGATACAGCAAATGCCTACGCCGTGCTCCTCTCTGGTTTTGGCAGTCAGCAAAGTTTTGTTTGAGAAGGCTGGTAACCTTTGTCTTTTTCCTCTCAGGCCCAGCGGCGGTGCTGCAGAAGAAGGTACAGGAGCTCCAGGCCAAGCTGGACGCTGCAGAAACACGGGCAACAGAAGCCGAGCAGGCAGCCAAGGTGGCGGAAGCGGACGCCGAGGAGAAGGACAGAGAGCTCATTGAGACGCTGAGCAGCATGAGGCGTTATCAGTCTGTATGTCTGCCATCATCCTGCACTTTCGGCTCTTTTCCGTGATTTTATTGGCAAATCTGATTAAGCGAGTCCAGTTTGCCCAAAGCGCAGATTTTGGATGTCTAAAATCTGACCAACTGGGCTGCGGGGCAGTCAACGTGCTTTTTGGATCAATCAGAACTTTGTTTTTGCCAGCATAAATCACGCTGTAACATCCACGATTAGCTGTGTAAACACAGGAAGTAAGACATGAAATTCCTATTTGCGAATTAATAACCAGCGCTGTGTTTATGATATTGCAGGGCACCGACGGCCTTGAGGCAGCCATCAGTGACATAAAGGAGTGTAAAAATCAGATTAGAATGAGAGATCATGAGGCTGAGGCCATGACCAAAGAGATCAACCAGCTGGAGATGCGAATCAATGACCTATTGGATGAAAATGAGGATTTCCGTGAAAGACTAGGTCAGACAGACGTTCTACCAAATTCTTGGTACTATGGTAATCGCTTGGAGACACTGGTAATTAAGCAAAGTGAATTGTTTTTTATCTCTGTCTGTGTGTGTGTGGATGACTGAAGGTCTTGACCCGAAGCAGGAAGTGGACCTGACAGAGTTCAGGCGAGCGAGAGGGCTCCGACAGCGCGAATATAAAGCTGAAAATCAAGTTCTCGTCAAAGAGGTGACGGGTTTAAAAACCGATGGCTCATATCGACGTCCATGTTCTGTGGCAACCTCTGACTTTGCCCTATAATCTGTTTCCCAGATTGAGCGTCTGGAGGAGGAGAGACTGGAGCTGAAAAAACAAATCCGACGCATGGTGAAGGACAAAGGACAGAGGGGTAAGATTGAGGACGCAGCAGAGACACGTTGCGTTTGCATCCTATTGGGTGTCTGCTCTTACATTGGCTAGCTCTCTCAGTTCTGTGCTATTTAATGTAATAATGCTTTATAAAGCGCTTTGTCACCTGAACCACAAGTTCATATAGCGACCCTTTCCACAGACGACTCAGTGTTCAGCTCCCTGGACGACATCGGGCCCACCAGAGCCTCACACTCGGCTCTCAAACAAGCGGACGAGGAACTGAGACGCAAGGTGAGATACCACACAGGAGAGGCCAGATGTAGTCATCTTCTATTAGTTATACAGAAAAAACTGCGGCTGACACTGTTTCATTTGCAGAATGAATGTTTGGAGAAAGAGCTGAGCCAGAAGAATAGAGAGCTGGAGCTGCACAAGACTCAGTTTGAGGCCAGGCGTAAGTGGAACTCTGCAGCGCCCGTTTCCTCGTTGCTTGAATCTCTACCATTCTACACCATGAAACTCTCTTCCCGACAGTGGGTGAGCTGACGAAGGTGAAGAAGGACCTGGAAAAAGCACTGAAAGATGTCCAACATGTTGTGAGGATCAGTATAGACGCAACAACGCCTGAGGCAGGCAGCGGCGTCCCCACCCTGGAGAAGACAACCAGCGTAGGTGTCTTAGATGTTAGCTGCTCCGAATGGTGTAAATGGTGTACTCCTTTAGAGGACAGGAGGAGACATGAGGAGACATTTAGTAAGCTAGCTGGTGGAAAAGTCTGTTGGGGTTTCCGATATTCTTGCAGGACATCAAGAGCAGAAAACAATGGCCGTTTGCCGGCCAGCTGTCAGAACTGTTGGTCACTGCCATGTTGTCAGAGCAGCGGTCACATAGAAACGCAGCAAACAACACAACACTGCGAGACAAAAGCAGCAGAGTCAGTCCGACATTTCAGTGTACGCTTACTGGATGAGGGAGCTGAAAGAATTCGGGCTGTTTTTGGCACTGGCGAGAGAAACCTGCACACATGTAGGAGGAAAAGCTCAACACCCATCTCAGAAGCAGCACCCCTGTTAGACTCCATCAGCGTGGTTGTGGCATGCAACCATCCTGCGCCCATCGCTGATTTAGTCGGTCTGTGTGTTTTTGTCCTTGCTTCACAGGACGGAGTGAAGAATCCGCAGCCGTTGCAAGTGCAGGTCCATCAGCTCCTGGGGAGGAATGACGAACTGAGACAGGAGCTGCGGTCGGCCCGCGAAGAGGCAGCCAGCAGTGTCAGTCAGCTGGCCGCAGCCAAGGAGAAGGTGGGTCCACGCTCTGTCTGACCGCAGAGGACGCAGCCTCACGAGTACAAACAGGGACGGAGTTGATTGTGTTCATGTCTGCCTCCCAGGTGAGTCAGCTGGAAGCTGAGCTGGAGCAGCAGAAGGAGTCGAGCAGCGGCAGCTTCCGACCCATCAGCCTCCCGGCGGACGTGGATCCCAGCAGCCTCGAGATCATCAATTCGCTGTATGAATACGCCATCCGACTGCTTCAGGTCAGTGTCGACGCTGTCCCTAAGGAAGTCTTTGCGCAAAAGCGGCTCATTGTCAGTGAACCTTTCCATCATGTATCAGGAGAGCAAAGACAAAGAGGAGCTGAGCACAAAGCTCACTGAGGCGCTGGAGGACTACAAGCGAAAGTTTGCTGTCATCAGTCACAAACAGGGACTACTCTACAAAGAGTACCTCAGGTCGGTCGTGTGTGTGTCTGTGTCCGCGTGTGTCTATGTGTGTGCAAATTGCACCGGTGTGATGTGGGGTTTTTTTCCATTCCTGATTAGTGAGAAGGAAGAGTGGCAGAAGGAGAAGGAGACCTTTAAAGCAATGAGGAGGAAACTAGAGGAGCAGAAGGAGGTGGATGCTGTCAAGATCCAAGAGTTCATGGTAAGTCAAATTCCTCTGCATCCTCAGGGGAACGAGCTCCCCCTCCAGCCTGAAACATTTCTGTCGACACTTTCTCCTCTCACCAAAGTCTTGCGGACATAAACCGTCAATATATCACTCACTCCTCCCTCCCCGCGAATCAGACCCTGCTCGACACCCTTCAGAAGGACCCGCAGGAAATCAAGAGGCAGCTGAGTGAGGCGCTCAGGAGGCTGACGGTGCTGCAGGTCAACGAGAAGAAGCTGACTCTGCGCTACACCATCCTGCTGGAAGAGGAGCAGCATTTGCGCAAGGAGAACAACAAGCTGAGGGACGAGAGCAGCCAGATGCAGGCGGCCGTAACGGAGAGGCTCGGGTACCTGCAGAGACACAAGGTAGGAGGACGCCACCCCTGTGGTCCGACAACACCTGAGGAGCAGCAGAGGCTATCGCCAGCTGTTACAGGGAACTTGTCCTGCCTCAGGAAATGGCGGCCTACAGAACAGCGGCGCTGCAGAAGGCCTTGGAGGAAAGCGTTCCGTCCACCGAGCTGGAGAAAGCCAACAAGCAGTACACAGACCTCACGGTCAAGTACAGAGACCTGCTGCAGAGGGACAGCCGCCTGGTCCAGAGAACCACCCACCTGGAACACCTGGAGGTGCTTAAAGGCCTAGCCCCAGATGCCAGCTCTGTCCCTCAGGTGTATTCCGACCCCACTGACCTCTCGACCACCTTTCAGAATGAGAACACGTCGCTCCGGGAACAGATCTCGGGTGTGAGTAAAGAGCTGCAGATCGCAAAGGAGAAGCTGAACACTTTGGAGCAGGCGTGGCAACACACCAGTGGAGTGGGTATGTTTAAGGAATTCATCCTCACACCTTCCATTCGACCAAAATTATCGTACAAACACAACACGACTCTCTGTCTTGTGCTCGACTCCCATACATCCTGCAGACGCCGGCAGCATGGAAAAGGTGGACAAGGCTCTGGCCAACAGCGAGCTGGTGTCTGCTGCCAGACGCATCACCACGCTGGAGATGAAGGAGCTGAACGAGAGGCAGAGAGCTGAGCACGCCAGCAAGATGTACGATCACACCAAGAGCTCCCTCCAGCAGGTTGAGGAGCGCAACGCGGAGCTGGAAGCCCGCTTTGCCAAGGTAAAAAGAGTTCCATGTCATCGTGACAACATCGGCGTCAACACAGTGCTGTGCTTCTCTGTCGCCACGCAAAAAGACTTGGAGGCCAGGAATTGCATTTGGCTCACCCAGCTGGATGAGGAGTACAACCTCATTTAGGGTTATACATCATTTGTATGCAAATGTAGAAGTCAGGCATGTGTGCGTGTGTTTGCCAGCTTGCACAGCTGAATGCTGAGGCCCAGAGGGTGGAGCGGGAGCTGAGGGACGAGCTGGCAGACTGTGTCAGCAAAGCCCTGAGCGACGCTGACCGTGCCAGGATCAGCCAGCTGGAGAAGGTGGAGGCTGAGCTGCGCTGTGAGGTGTCAAGGTACACGTCATTAGTCTGCTATTGAGGGGCCCGCAGAAATCAGCCTACGGTAGTTTTTACATTTGACATCGTAAAGAGTTACACAGCATTTAGCTCGACAGAGAGTTGTCGCGGGGATGCACGTGTCTACTTTGTCCGCGGCACACCTGATGACACCTCAGTGGTTGGGAAAACACCGGCATAGAGACACAAGCTCGACTTTGTGGCGCCTCCTAGTGGTGAGTTTACTGCCACCTATACCAGGATGGTCCATCTAGTTTTAACAGAGGGCCACATCAGCATAGCGGTTCTTTCAAAAGGCCTGATGGTAATGATACACAGAAAGGAGTTATGAATAAGATTAAATGTAAAATGTAACCACTTCTCTAGAATTATATGATAGTGACTTTTCATTATTCATTGAACTAACAAATATTTTGTTGGCAATAGTAAAAAAAAAAAAACATGCTGGGTCTTTGCCCTGTGATTATGAAGTATTTCAACGTACAGTAATCCATCAGGACAACACACCGAAATTAATCAACAATCATCATGTGTCTTGGCAAATATTTCAGAAGTATCTTAATCCCCAAGGCATTGTGGGAGATGTAGATGGGGGTCAATGCAGGCCTAAATGAAGATTGTCAAGATGGAAACAGTCACATGAAATGCTGCACATACAATGATGCAGTGTGCCGCATTTGGCCCACGGGCCTCGAGTTTCACACCTGTGATTTACACCATCTAACCCATATGTGACTAACTGTAGTTGTCAGTCGTCCCTATGTGTTGAGGGAGTTGTGGAGGAGTAACAGGAAGTGACTCCGAGGCGCAAACCATCTGATGAATGGAGCTTTTCATAATCAGCCCAAGGCAGGAGCTGGGTGCATTTTTGTGATCATAAGTTTGTGATCATAAGTCAGGATAAATGCTGTGTTTTGATTCATTCCCTCTTCATTCATGAAGTCTGCTCAAACTGTCAGTGGGTCAAAGCTCAGTCACTGAGGTGCAATCAATGTGTGTGTGTGTGTGTGTGTGTGTGTGTTCTGACAGGCTTCAGGAGGTTTCTGACGTAGCATTGATGCAGGTTTCGGCGGTGGAAGCCAAGCAGCAATCCAAAGAAAAAGAACTTGATACTTTGAGGCGCCAAATGCGGGACTACCAGGTAAAATGCTTTGTGTGTGTGTGTGCGTGAGTGTGTGTGTGCGAGGAAACACTGAGATGCAAGTGAGGATGGTGTCACATGGAGAGTACCGTCAATTTCAAAGTCTTTCTCGTGGATGCATCAAATATGTGTGTCGCCTGGTGTCTGCAGTCGCAGTCAGACGAGAAGGCCCTGATTGCGAAGCTGCACCAGCATGTGGTGGCCCTACAGCTCAGTGAGTCTTCGGCTCTGGGCAAACTGAGGGCGGCCACCGCTCACATCCAGCGGCTTGAGGCCAGCAAGCTTCGCGTGGAGCAGCGGGTGGACGCCGGCGAGCGAGCGCTTTTCCTGGCTCGCCAGGAGAGCAGAAGTCGCACCAAGCACCTCCGACAGACCATCCAGGCGCTACGCCGGCAGTTCGCCGGAGCGCTGCCGCTTCCTCAGCAGGAGAAGTTCTCTGTTGCCATGGTGACCCTACAAGAGGACCGGGCAAAGGCCTTCGACGAGAAGAGAGCAGCAGAGGAGGAAAGGAGGAAGGCGGAGGGCCGCGCCGCAGAGCTGGAGCTCAAGCTCCGAGGGCTGGAGGAGCTCATGTCCACGTTGAAGGATGTGAAAGGTGCCCAGAAGGTCGGTGGTGACACACACACACACACACACACACACACACAGTTGGAGTCCAAACAGTCAAAAAACAGCGACACTGTAATGTACCGCACGACTCCCATCAGGTGACGGAGTGGCACAAAAGGATGGAAGAGGCTCACCTGCGGGAGCTCAGGCAAGGCCGGGAGCTGGTGGTCCAGAAGGAGGAGATCCGCTACCTGAAGACCCTGGTGCAGGAGCACGAGCGCAACATCCGCTCTTTGGAGGAGGAGATTGTGCAGCAGAGAACTGTGAGAAAACCGCATGTTTAAACCTGAAACATACACCTGTAAAAATGGAGTCATTATCACCAAACATTACCAGCAGGTTACATTTGCACTTCTTATGCCATGTTCAGCTTCAGGAGGAGCGACAGCTTTCATGGGATCAGCGGGAAGTGGAGCTGGAACGCCAACTAGAACATTACGAAAAAGGGCAGACGGAGATCCTCAGCAGCACTGAGAAGGTCTGACGGAAATGTGGGATGGAGCAGATGGAGAGGGAGGAGCCTTCAGCGAAGGAGGCACCACAATGGTGCCACGTCCGTCTCTGAGCCCCTCCTTGACGTGTGTGGTGTGTTTCTGCGTTTCTTACAGTTTGAGGAAGGCGCAGACGTCCTCCCAGACCCGAACCTGCCTGTGGCACATCAGCTCCAGTTTGCTTTGGGGAAAATCAAGGAGCAGGTCCGCGTCATCCTAGAGCTGCAGAACACCTGCAGGAGTTTGGACGAGGTACGGCATCATCAACGTGGGTAGTCAAGCGGTATCATCATCAAGCGGTAGTCTCGAGCAGTAGGGTCGCCAGTAGATGAATGCTCAGTGTTCGTCGTCTTGTGTTTGAGATGGATGTCTATGTCTGTTACATACAGAGGTTGAAGGAGAAGGAGTCGGCCCTGCGGCAGGAGGGGCAAAACGTGGTGTCGCGGGACAAAGTGATCAACGAGCTGCGCCTTCGCCTCCCGGCCACCGCCAGTCGGGAGCGCCTCCTGGCCGACCTGTCAAAGCAAGAGGAAGGACAGCAGGACAACCAGGCGGCCGTCAAGCTGGCCCACCAAGCCATCAAAGACCTTCGTGAACGGCTGGACCAGAAAGAGGAGGTGTTGAAAAAGTACCAGAGCCAAGTGGATCAAGTCCGACAGGTGCAGGCAGATACTGAACTGGCTCACATCGAGGAGGCGGAGAGGCGAATGAAGCATCTTTATCAGTCTGGTTCTGTCTGAAAATCCTGCTGTTTAACCCTCCAGGAGCAGGAGGAGATGATTAAGAGGCACCAGGATGAGGTCAGGATGTTGCATCAGAAGCTGGACGTGAACGCCGACACCTCGCTGGACCGTTTCAAGCAGATGGCAATGGTACAATGCTGGTCTGTCATTCCTCATTGTGCCACACGGGGGCGACAGCTAACACTGCATGAATGCTTTAGTTCAGACTGTTTGTACAACAAATGCTGGTGCTTCTGTTTTCCCACAGGAGCTGATGAAGAAGCCCTCCATCAGCGTGCCCACATCCAAGCACCTGGAGCGCCTGGCTGAGCTGGAGCAGACCATCGCAGAACAAGACATGTCCTTCACCACCGTAGCGGAGAAGCTGAAGATGACCACGGCAGAGCTGGAGCGGCACCGCAGCAGCGCCCAGGCCCAGGCCAAGCAGCTCGCCAACGACAAGGCAAAGTAAGAATATGGTGTATTCCGACGTTTGTTAGGAAGTAGAAGCTGCACAAGCTAACAGTACTGAGGCTTTGCAGGCTGGAGGAATCCCACGTGACCAAGACCAAGGCCCTGAGCAACGAGGCCGAGAACCTCAGGAGTCGCGTGTGCCAGCTGGAGAAGGAGCTGAACCACCTCCGCACCGAGCTGGAGGCCCAGAAGGAGGCCAACGTCCGCTCCCCCAGCAACACCATGAAGAACCTGGTGGAGCGACTGAAGGCCCAGCTGGCTCAGAGGGAGAAGCAGCTCAAGGTTGTGTTGTTAAGATGATATCTCACTACACTTTTGTGCTGGTTCTGCAGCTCATCACGTGTCTTCTCTCCAGGCTCTCAGCAAAGCTCTACTGGAGCTCCGTGCCGAGATGACGTCGGCCGCAGAGCACCGTGTCATCGCCAACGCTGCACGAATGGAGGAAGACCTCAATCTCCAGATGATTGTGGACAAGCACACCAAAGACCTGAAGGTGGCATAGCTTAGCTTTAACATTATGCTCTCATTATCAAATTTGGGTCCTGATGGAGATCCCGTTTTGATTGTTGTGATCGTCGTGATCTCCAAAGACCCGTTTGCAAGAGACCAACGACGACCTCCAGGCGTCCAAAGAGTCATGCCGAATGCTGCGAGGTCGGGAGAGCGCGCTGAAGGAAGAGGTGGAGTGCCTCAGCCAGGACCTCCAGCGGAGCCACAAGGCCCAGAAACGCCTGCAGGCTGAAAAGGAGGAGAAGGAGCGAGAGGTCCAGGAGCTCCGACAGCAGAACAAGAGGCTCACCAGTGCTCTCCAGGTACGACTCACCCTGTCCAGAAGAAGATGGCGTCGCGAAGATGTTTCTCACTTTACAGATGTGTGTGTATGAGAGAGAGAACCAGAATAGGGATCTCTGCCTGTCAAACGTCTTCATATCCTTTTTCTACATTGTCCTGTAGAATCAAGCAGATCCAGAGGGGCTGACGGTGGAGAACCTGCAGAAGAAGATCAGAAGGCTGGAGGCAGACCTAGAGAAGAGGGGAGACGGGAAGGAGGAAAAGGTCAGACCTCAGTCGCTATTTCAGTCAGAATCGTCCTATATCAGCACCGCCTGATACAAGACGATTCTGATTTGTCCCCCGTGTTGCTGTGACGGGCGTCACGTGACCCATTCATCAGGCACCGCAGCCCAAGGAGGAGATTGTGCGATGGGAGGAGGGGAAGAAGTGGCAGGTCAGGTTGGACAAAGCCAAGAATGCCATGAAGGAGAAGGAGCGAGAGAGCGAGGCCCTGTCCAAGCAGCTGGGGACCCTGAAGGAGCTCTACGCCAGGTACGTCACAGCCGGGGACAAGTGTGTGTCAGCGTGTGTGTGTGTGTAAAACATTGTCCCTTCTGCGCTCAGGCTAGAGCAGGAGAAGGTGGTGCTGCAGAGGAAGCTGAAGACACGCGGCGTGACGGCCGATCAGGTGGTGGGCGTGCGGTCCGTAGAGATGGAGAACGAGATGGAGGAGCTCAGAAAGGAGAACGCCGAGTTGGAGACACAGATCTTCGCCATCAAGTGAGAGAACAACGCCCCCACCTGCTCAGCCTGGTGTCAAAGACACTTTGGGTGGAATAACTTCGACTCTTGCTCCGCCTGTAGGCAGCAGCAGGCGTTGCCACGGGACGCTGCCGTGGAGACTCTGACCCAGAGGAACCGAGAGCTGGAGGAGAAGCTGCATTTGCTGGAAAACCAGACCACCAAAGAACCTCCTTCAAGACCATCGGTGAGTGGTCGCCAGCACGACAGCCATGTAGTTTCCACTCTCACCCTTGTCTCACCTGCTCCTGTGACTCTGCATTGGTCCGTCCCTCAAAGGCTGTGACTCGGTGTTCTTCCTCATGTCTCTCCAATCTTTTGCTCTCTTTCCGTCTCTCCGGTTCCTTGCCACCAATCAAAGGACGAAAGCTCGTCCTTGCCGTCTTCAAGAGATATTCGCTCTCTCACATTTGATGTTGTGGAGGACATAGGCGAGGCCGTGTCTGGTGCCTGCTCGTGTAGCGGGGCAGGTGGAGATTCTTCTGACCACAAGAGGGAGCCAGAGAACGACCAGACAGAGCCCTTCATTACAGCACAAGGGGAAAAAGAATTGGTGGAGAACACTGGAGATTCAAAGAGAGATTCTGATGCTGATCTCGGTGTGGTGGCTGGAGGTGTTGAAAACAGCCATGCTGAGCCCACCCAGAACACAGAAGAGGACAAATGTGAAGCTGCGGAGTCCACCGACAGACCAGCGTCTGCACCAGGATCGGCTCCACCACCGTCTGAAGCGGGTCAAAACCCCGCTGCAGATGAGATAGAAGGACGGCAAAATGAACAAACAGAGGCCACAGTGCCCTCATCAGAGCCAGACATGGCCCAAATCTCCGCCCCTGAGCCTCAACAGGAAATGGCAAAACCCAAACCCAAGCTGGTGAAGGTACAGCGGTCCCTCACAGGCCCCTGGAGATGTTAGTGATGTCTTGTGTGTAGACAAGTCCAGGCCAGAGCAGTCAGTGTGCTTCGTCTTCCTCCCCTTCCTCTTCCTCCTCCTCAGGTGCCGTGTTGACCTGTGTGGTCGATCTAACCGCTCTGGTCTGCTCCTTCCACAGACGTCGGGGCGCGGCACCAGCACGCCATCGCTAAAGGAGAACGACCTCCACACCAAAAACCTCAAGCTGGCCTCTGAGAACGTGGACTTGCGATTTCAATTGGAGCAGGCGAACAGCGACCTGCCGCGCCTCAGGGTACCCACACACACACAACACACACACTCACACACCTACGAAACCAATTCCAATGTAATGAGCACAAGTCTGAGTGTGTGTTTGTGTTGGCCCAGAGTCAAGTTGCAGACCTGAAGGAGATGTGCAGGGTGCTGAAGAAGGAGAAGGCCGAGTCGGAGAAGCTGGCACACATGCGTGGGGTAGGTGGTGCCTCAGAAGCATCCGTCAATTTTCTCTGTGCGCTGAGACGCAA